>CM034461.1:34775961-35023286 GCA_019925255.1 Litchi chinensis
ATAAAATAAGTATAAATGAAAATAATCCATAAAATGATTGTAAATAAATTTAACCTATTAAATTTTTTTTTAAAAAAAGAAAAAAAGGACACATGTAACTATTTTTATCCTTGTTCTTAACAAGTATTCTTATAGAATGAAGAGAAAATCTTGGATTTAAGTGAATTCAACTAATTAATACCTGTAAATAAACAACTGTACATGTGAATTCAACTAATTAATACCTGTAAATAAACAAAATAAAAATCACCCACTTGAATCGAGACAAATATGAATTTGATGTCCCAGCAAAAAAGAAAAGAAAAGAAAGGCAGTCTAAACTCTTGATTAATAGGGCCATTGTCTACCTTGACCAAAAAAGTGAAGAGAACAAAAAGTGGTTGATAACAAACTTTAGCATAACAAACTTTAACAAGATGGCAATGATATTGACACAGAACAGGACAAACAACACAACCCACAGCCTTATTGTAATTGTTTTCTATTTTAACTTTGAATTTTTTTGATTCTATATAGCTAGTAAGATTGAATTCGAAAAATGGATGTCTTTTCTTGTCTCTTGTAATTCTCTTTGGATGATGCCTGTCCTTCGTACCTTTCGGCGCTCATTACAACCCTAACCCCCACCACCATGCCTTCTTCTTTGACCACTTCTTTGACACTTTTTTTATAATCGCCAACTTCTGTTATCATGTATGACAGACATAAATATTATTATATTAACGTATTAGGTCTATTCAAGAAAACACTAAAATGAGAATACATCACTAATTGTTATAATAATTCTGGTGATTAAAATATGTTACTGAAGATATGGGGTCTGTTTCCTCAAAGAATTTGGTAAGCTTATTGATCACTAATTAAGGTAAGTGAGATCACGTGGTCGATCAATGATTGGCTCATATTGTAATTAAGTTGGCACATTGTCTACTCATACAAGGATGATGCACAAATTGACAAGAGTACTTCCAAATAATAAGTTACATTCATTTTGTAATAAATACATATCAAAACATTTAAATCTTATCCAAACAAAAATATTCCGATTTCAACTAAATTCATCATATATTGTTAGATTAGAGAAAAATTTCGTAAATAACATTAAAATTAATACAAGTTTTAAAACCAACACCAAATTATGAAAATGAGTCTCTTTTTAACATAATCTTTTATTGGCAAGCTAATAGTTAGTTTGCGCACCTATTATTTGTTGGTTAAAATAATTTATTTTCATAGTGTAATGACGGTTTTCAAAACGACAATAATGTTTACGCTATAAAAAGAAGAAAAAGCCCTTCTTAGTTATTAGAAAAGTCTTCTTAGTTATTAGAAAAAGTCCGATATGCACAAGTCCAAGTCTTAGAAAATCAGTACACGATCATGGTGAGAATTTCTAAGGAAGAGAGTTCAAGACAAGCACGATAAAATTACTACAGAAGTTCGAAAACAGAAAGGCTTTTTAAAAGTGATGTTTCGGATAACTCCTTCTGAAGCAGCTTGAGATTTAAACATTATCTCTTTTGTATCATTCATACCAAAATCAGTGCGATGATGCCAAAATAGTTGTACAATAACAAGCTGTAGACTCTCACTGTATATGAATGTGAATAGCTTTTGGAATTTGTTGGAATTAGACTCTTGTACAGTAGCTTTCAATAACGAGAATGTGGCAGTTTCTGTCTCATACTTTGATATTTCCATCAAAATAACCAATAAAAATCAAGCTTATCGTCTGTATGTGAAGAATCTATTACCTCACGTGGATTCTAATACAATTCTCAAAAATCTTAATTACTTTATGAATTTTGTATAATTAAATGCATAAAGCTAAAAAATAACCTCTTCTAAATATTATGTTCATGCGAAACAATCAATTAAAAAAAAAATTATACTTATCCCTTATTGCAGATATAAATCAATTCATGCCAAATCTTAAATAATATGAATTTTTTATTGTGGATTTAAGTTTTTTGTCGCGTAAGATCCACGATAAAATTTACAGTATTTACAATACCTTTTCTGTTATGAATTACAACATATTTTTCAACGTCAAATACCATATTTTTTTACCGTGTGTGTTGTTTCTTTTCCTTTTCCGTCTATATGCTCTCCTCTCAAAAGAAAGTGCATTTTTCAACAACTGGTTACTATGCTTGTGTAAGCAAAGTCATAAAATGTTATAAACTAGACGATGAAAATAAATGGTCTTAATAAATCAAGACAACTAGCTGAGGAGGTGTAATCTTGACACTTGGTTTTTTTTTATATATATATATCAGAACTTCTGTAATGTATGGGCTAAGAAGATTTTGCCATCAATTAATGCAAGAAAACCAAAAATATATTCAAAGCAAGGAGATAACAAGGAACAACTAGCACATGGTAATACGCCATTATTTAAAAAGACCAATTTTTTAAAGAAAATATGCAACTAAGTGTTAGTCAAATGTAACACTGCAAAAGGATAATCATATGATCTGCTTTTCTTTTTTCTTTATCTATCTCCTTTGAACTTGTGGGGAGCCCTCTCTTTTATCATTATAAATATACACATTTTTTCTAAGTTTAGTCTATATCCTTGTTTGCCTTTTGTTCTTGCCTGTTTACAACACATGTCGGCCACCACCACCTCTACTTTATTGCTTTGACTAACATCCTTCTATATCTCAGTTTCTTGACTAGCAAAACTACTCCTTTTTTTTTGGTGTTTCTTTTTTAATCATGAAAATTTTACGGTTTCTGCCTTGTTGAATGAGTACAAGAAATCGTGAATCCAGGACAAAAATAGAACAAATAACTGATTGTTAATTTATGTATTACTTATGTGTAACTTTTAATTGGGTTTGTTTACAAGACCCTAGTGGTAATTATTATAATGATATGTGTTTATATATAGTTGAGATTATATTAATCATGTAGTTATGAGGGCGCACGTGCTGGTTGACTAGGGGTTTTTGCTGAGCGTGCGTGTTGATTGTTCGTATTTGTATAATTCTTTTGGGGCTCTTTTTCAAACAGCCCCAACGTTTGTACTAATATGAAAAAGCACCCATGGTTTTGTACTTGGTCATTTTACACCACACCCTTAGTGTTTCCATTAATAAAGTGGACTCTGGCATATGCAACACATTAAAAGACATCTTTGCCCTTGAAAAGATCTCCACGGTTCATATTAGAGATGGATGATGGAGATTAAACTTAATTAAAATAAAATTAAAAATTAAAAATTAAAAATGAAATTAATAAAGAAGATCTATATCATTCATATTTGAAATGAACAAAGGGAGATAAAAACAAATTTAGCAATTTATTAAATTATTAAATAAAAATTTAAAAATAAAAAAGCATAAACCAGATTGGTTACTAATCCAGTTTTCACATTGATGGTCAATCTGGTTGGAATCAGATTATTGATGATCTGGTTCCAAATCAAATCATATGATCTAGAATATTTCATATCATCGACCTATCCAAAACTCCAAATCATTTGATGATATGGAGTGGTTTAGATTGTTGATGATCTGGAGTTCTAGATCGGTCGAATCTCAACATAAACCTCGAAGCCCATCGCCGTCTCTCATAACTCTCTTATCTCTCTTGATGTCCATTGTCTCTTTCATTAAACCTCCATCTCGTCTCTCTCGACATTGAAGCCAAACATCATTGAAATCCTTCATCGCAGAGATGAAGGTTGGACGTACACCTCTAGCGATGGACGGTCGATAAAGATGGCGATGCAATCTATCAATCCATGTCCATCAATGGAGGTGGAGATCTTCTTTAAAAAACGAAAAAAAAAAAAAAAGTTAAAAAGATGTCTACTATTCATCTATGTTGAAGAACGATGAACATTATAGGTGGGTTTTTAATTTTTTTTTAAGAATGATTTTAATTTTTAGTTTAATTTTATTTTTAAAATAATTTTATTTTATTTGTTAATATATAACCTTTTTACCCATCCACCACTAACTGAATTGTTAACGGTAAGATGTTGTTTGATGATTTAATTAAATAGTGGGGACGTAAAATTTTTAATTACGAAACTACAAGGTGTCTTTTTATATTATTGACAAATGTTGCGAGCTTTTTAAGCAATAGCCCTAATCTTTTATTCAATAATTAATTGTACTTTAAAAAAAAAAAAGTGTTTGATTTTTCCATAATAAGACAACCATAATTAATAGGTATGGAATAAAACCTGTCAAAGGTTTCGTAAGATTTGCTAAAATATGAGTTGGGCCAACTTGGGCCAAGTTGACACCAATAATGCTACTACATTTGACGCGAGTCTATGTAACATATTTTTAATGATTAATTATTATTTTTTTTTTAATACAATGATTAATAAAATTTTAACATAACAAAAGGAGGGAAACTCTAACTACAGTGGAAAATGTCAATATGTATTGTGAGGACATATGTTAAGGTTTAAAAATGGAATTAAAAATTATATTTTCTTTTTCGAGACGCAAAAAGTTATGTTTTGAGGCATTGAAATAATAAGTATGAATTGTTTATTGAAATTCTGCATTGTCAACACATGCCCACTATCTATATATTATATAGTAGAAGATTCATTAGAAAGGAAGAATATGAAAACTTCAATTATGTACATATACAAGAACGAATATGAATGCAAATTTTGTTAATAGAAATTCGTCATAATATTTGATGGATCAAAACATAAACAGAAGATATCGATTTATTATTGTTAATTGTAAGAGTTATATGATCAACAACGGTTTTTAGAATTTCATCTAGATTTTTTTTTAATATTTATTCTATACTAAATATAAAATATAGCATAGAAATTGTAGAAAAATCCTAGTGAGAATGGAAAGAAACTCCAAGGAGCGAGTCATGGAAGTTCCTGACTAAGGGCTCACCGAGAGGATCCTAAAATGGCCGCAAACCTCATTGAGTTGCAAATCGATTGACCCACTTTTGCTCTCACTATTCTAAATTATTTCGGCCAACTTTGGAAACTCATATCACTTCGCATACATGATATTATCAAGAATTATTGTTCAGAAGACACACTTGTTCGAGGGTGGTTATATATTATTAAAAGAGATGGGATAAATAACAAAAAATCTTTTGTAATATTGTTTGATTAAAAAATATGAGAAACTCCATTATAAAGAACTGGCGCTGTAATAACTTAAAAGATACTAATAATATCAGTCTATGTCCATTCACGCTTCTTTTGGTTCCCTGTAACATCTGCAATGCAGTCAAGAAATACTTGAATACTTCCTCGAAAAAAGAAATACTTGGAATACTACACCGTCTATGAAGGAGACCTGGGTATTATTATTATTATTATTATTAATCATCCAATGTATACAACGGGCGGTGACCCAACGGCTGCGATAGTGAGGTCACTGCCGTGACTGCTGGACGACCGCTTGAACAATGAGGTAATGGTCACTGACCGTTGGGTGGCCGCTTGCTGCCTTGAGTGGCCGCCCATGTTTCCTCTATGTGCAAATTTTTCGTTCTCTTCCGTTTGTGATCCCTTTTTTTTTTCGTTTTCACTTCTCGTTATTCAGACATATTTTAGATATTCAAAACTTGATTATGGACAGTAAGAAGGCATAAACAGTCTTTGGAAGCCCAATTCAAGATTTCTGAGGATGGGCTGGTCCAAAACAAGTTCTCATGAGGCATGACATGAGGATCTATGAGGTAGTCCAAACCAACAGGACAATTCATAAAATAGCCTTTTTGTTTTGTAGCCACAACAGTCATATGAATGTAAGAAGATTTTGAATACAATGAATAACTGGGTTGTGTTATTACTAGGTATTCTAAGTTCTATATTTATTTATTCTCCCTCCTAAACACTATTTGCAATATTTGTAGGTCCAAATTCATAATATAGAGACATTTATTCATACAATTAGAAGTTAAAACTCCCCATATAAATTTATTAAATGCGTATGATGAGAAATGCATAACCATTTGAGCTACGAGATAATAATTTACTGAAGTAATCGAGTTATTGCTTTATTTAGCTTGAATGTGGCTAGTGAGATGATATTAAACCGGTTTATTTATTTCTAGGGAGCTTCTTCTATTACTTTAAAGAAATAAAATTACAAATATCTCCACATTGAAAGAATAAATTAATTCTTTTGTAATATATATATCTTATATTCAAGAGCTCTAACACGAATATGAAATTAATGTAATATTAAAAATTAAAGTATTGGCACAAATCTCACCCACTTTCCACCCAATTTATAATTAAATAGATCACCATTATTGGAAAAGATAATCCAATTTTCTCTCTATTATTTGATATAATCGCTAATTATCCCTTTATAGTTTATAGAACTTTTATTTTGCCTTTTTTATGATTTTGACATGCACAATAACGAAAAAGATCAAAGGATTTTTTGGATATTTTTTAAACTATAAGAGGTTTTTCTGACATTTCTTCAAACTACAGAGAGCATTTTATATATTTTAATCAAATGATAGGAGGTTTTTAATAATTTTTCAAATTAGTAGTGGATTCTGGCTGTTACGTTAAACTATTGGGATAACAAAAGGATTATGCCTTTTTGGAAATGTGGCAACAATATAAAGCTACAAAACCTCTCTCTCTCTCTCTACATATAAATAAATAATTATTAATTTCTAGAGTGCATTTATGATTATATACAAATATAAACTAAACATTCAACTACTCTAATTAACTAAATGTCATTATTCAACTAAAAATACATTAAGTCAACAAAAAATTTAATTCCATTGTACTAATATGTGGAAGACGTGACATTAGAGAATTTGGATGAATCCTTACATAGAGAAGGTGGCATTCATGAACTTGCAACAATAATGTATTCAAATTACATCTGAGATTATCCTAGTGATAAAATGGCGTAAGTTTAGAGGTTTTAAGTTTAGAAGAAATTGTTGGTACCATCATTAAGAATCCTCCTGATGACGAAGCTGGGGATTGAGGATGATAAAACAGCTTTGGACCCTATCATGTACAAAGATGCACTCAGAAGTCAAAACATCACCAAAACCCCATAATTTTTTGTTGCAATTCGAGACTTCAACTCCAAAACTTTGAGGTGCATTAAAACTAATAGATTCAAATTTCAAGACAAACGAGCAACAAGGTCATATTTCAAGAAAATATGATATTAAATTATATTTGTAATTTTAGTAAATTATTAATTTA
This sequence comes from Litchi chinensis, assembly GCA_019925255.1. Taxonomy (NCBI): domain Eukaryota; kingdom Viridiplantae; phylum Streptophyta; class Magnoliopsida; order Sapindales; family Sapindaceae; genus Litchi; species Litchi chinensis. The sequence goes on from CM034461.1 coordinate 34,783,160, forward strand.
TGATATAAATGGGACCCATATATAAATAGGGGTATTTTGAAAAGTATTTTCTTATCAATTTATTGAAATGATTAACTTATCTCATTGGCCAAGTCATTATCGGAAAAAATTATTATATTGTAAAGATTATTCATTAATGGAGTATTATTTTATGGAGATTATATATATAAGGAAAAAAAAAACAATTAAAGTGTAAGTGTTTTGTTTCTTTTATCTTACTATTATTGTTGTTATTGTTGTTTTGTTACAAAAGTCTGATCTTGTCGGTGATTGTATCATCAATAGCAAATGCTTGTGAATCAGCTATAATTACAACAGAGCAATTATTGTGTTCCCCGGATTCTTCTAGTAACCTCCATTTTAATTAGTTTTTGAAGTAAAAATGATAACATAACTCCATATATTTATTCAATAATTTAGCATAAATCTCAAATTTAGATTTTGTGATAGGTGGATTGATACCCCACCTCATTTATATGGATATCTTAATTTAAATCCTTGTCATTAGGGACAATGTGCCTCCTTTCTAATTTTATTTATTTATCACAGGCCCTTTTATCCCAAAAAGATAGTTTTTTCTTTTCTTTTTTTTTTTTTGCCCTTTCTCACTTCCATGTTCCATGTTATTATTTACATAATTAATGGCATAACCCCACTTGGGTGGCACATCATAATAAATGAATATGATACCTCTTCTCATTGCCAGTAAAAGATGAGACCCACTAAAATGCTCAGCCATGTGATCCAAGTCCCATTAAATATCAATATTATTTTATTTTCTAATTTATTATAAACACATAATTTATGAATAGAATAAAATAAATCTTTAAAATAGCTATCTGAATAAGAGATTCAATTTAAAAAAAATCGAATTATAAAGTTGTAAAAGGTTCCATCAATTAAACTAACCGGTATGGGCCATGGATTTGTAAATCATTTTATCTTATATTTTATAATTTGAATCATTCACTAGTTATATATAATAAATACACTTCTAGAACTGTGTTAATAGCACTTGTTAAAGGAAAAGTTAATATCAATCATTAATTGTCAATATATCACAGTATTCAACTTAAAATTACTATCTTTTTCATCAATTAAAGTCAAGGAGCGCATGAACAAACGTCACAAAAACTAAATGACCATTTGTCATTACACTTTTACCATTTGTCATTAATTTTCAATGCTTGAGAATTGGTCTTCAACATACAAACAATGAATGTTGGGTTGTAGCAATCTGTTCATGATCTTGTACTCCTAAAGCCGAGGCACATATATTTGATATATCAACCGACCTTTATTGGGATTCCCAATGCTTGCATTATTGAAAAAAAAGGGGGGCACATAATTCATAAATTAATATTACTAATCAAGAATAAGAGAACATTGTGATTACCTAATTAATTAATTGGGCTATTGGGAAAGTGAGAATTAAAGTACTGTTGAAGCTGAATTTTTTAGTTGGTAACTTGATAATGTGGTAAAGTATATCAAGGGTGAACCAAAATGACAAAAAGTGTAAAAGGTAACACTGTTTAAAACTCCTAAAAAGAAGATTAGATGTGAAAGTATCCAGTTGTTTTTAAGTACCTTCATAAGAAAAAAAATATGTAATTTTGTGCTTGTGAGCACTAATTAACTTAGTTGATGATGATTAAAATTTCTTACTTTTATATAGAAATTTTAATTTCAAATCTTGCTTAGACCTAAAATTAAACATCACCTTTATATACTTTTGCAAGAAGCGTTTTTGTTTAAAAGCACTTTTTATAAAAGCACTCTTAAACAAACTACAACATAATTAGACCAAGTGCACAATCATAAATGCAATGATAATCTAAAAATTATAGCAATAGCAGCAGTAATAAATAATGATACATGTGGGAGCAATTCCATATGCCCTCAGCTTGACCTTTAATTTAATTTGGGCTATAACATGATTAACTCAAATCCAATATTCAAAATTCCTTTCTCCATAAGCTTCAAAAATTTTAAATGCTTTAAAAAAAATGGACTTTTTAGGTTCTTTTTCTCAAAGGCTGACGTGGTTTACACCCAAAGAAATTTTGCTCTTCAGTTCTTCACTTTTTAGCGAAAAGCAACATGGAGTAATCAAATCACCACTCTCACTTTCATGCTGTCTATCTTTCTATCTGATTCTTTCCACACTCTCCAGTCTTGACTCTTCATAATTAAAATAAAAATGATGGGAATCAATTTGTGTCAATTATGTGAACTCTGCCTGTGCATTTTACAACCAATGCTTCCACTTCAAGCTAGGTACGTTGTACATATTTTTCCTATTTAGTTTCATGTATAGTGCTATTTAACCATAAAAAGGAATCTCCACATTGTTTGATGGAAAAGCCATGGGGACACAAGCAATAATATGTTTTTTTTTTTTTCTCAAGATGTTTATCTTGTTATAATTTTGGAGTTGGAGTTGTTGGCTTATTATTGGGTGATCAGGTGGAGTTACGTAGGCACTCAAACTTACAACTCTTTAGATACCAAGCTTATGATTGGAAAAACTAGGTTTAAATCTCTCATTGTGTATTTGTTATCTAAATTATATATTTGATTTGCATTAGATGTTTAGCAGGGAGCACGTTAAAACTTAATACTATTCTTTGGATTCTTGCTTGCTTTTGAGGGTATATAAAATTCGTACATTACTTTTTTTCAAAGTTCCTTTCATATAGTTTTCTTGCAACATCTTAATTTTAATTTATATTTTTCGTTTTCCTGCAACCATGTTAAAATCCTTGTATCTACCAACTGCAAAATGGCATACATTTTTTACAAAGTTGGGCTTAGGTTACATTTTAAGGTAAGGAAGAAAAAACTTTTTAGAAAAGAGTGAATATCATGTGGGGATTGGCAAGTCATGCAAGAGCCAGGACCACAAAGATGATAACATTGTTTTTGTTTGTTGGACAACCACAACAATTATAATATACCCAAATAAAATATCAGTTTTGTCCACTCACACATTTTCAAGTGGCTGTGAAAGTGGGAATTTCATATATATATATATATACACACACACACACATACATACACATGAAATTCTGCATCCAATTTATTCTCTTTTAAAGAACAGCAACTGCCATGGAAAGATACTATTCCTAGCTAGAGAAATTATAGTGCTAAAATTTCTGCTCGGCAAGCGGAGCATTGAATTGGTAACCAAAGCTATGTACGTCTATGGTTCAACTTTTACATTAATTATTATTTTTTTGACATATTTATATTAATAATTATTATTTATTTATTTTTATAGAATGGAATAAGTTTAGGAATCAGATAAGATCATAGAGATTTGATTTTAAGTATGATCCGAAGAGCAACTCTTGTATAGAGAGAACATCTCACACAAAGATGGAGGGACCACACATTAAATGGTGGGAGATGGTTATATTAATTAATTTTAGGGGTTATATATGCACATCATTACATGTTCTGTAGCCGTGTTGAATTAGTTATTTAGACTTCACTAGTATTTAGTTTCTCTGTAGCATTACGGTTAGCACTATCTGTTATTGAGAAAGATCATTATAGCCTGGCGTACGTGTATAACACTTCTGACTCCATTGAAAACTATTAAACAAATTGAAAAATTACAACGGAAAAGTCCCAATAAATTTATAAATATATGTTTTAATATATATAATCACAAAATTTCAGAAACATACTTACACCCATGGTTAGAAGTCTACCAAAAGTTGTTGAGATTGGACACTAAAATGCCACTCGAAAATATACTCTAATAACATTTAGAGACATGTACTCTCACAGTAAGAGAGGAAAACTCCTCACACATAATAGTAAGTGTGCATAGTAAGACTTGAACATTTATCATAAATATAAAAAGGAAGTGCACTAACCATTTTGTTAGGTGTCTGTAGTAGTTGTCGCTAATTTAAATTAAGTTGATAATCATATAAACAATAAGAAGGATCTTGAAATTATCCCTTTCGAAATAGTCGTTGGTTTTGGTTGACTGTTTTGATTGTAAACATGATACCACCAAAACAAACCAAATTTGTAACCAAAACTCTTGTAAGGTTACTGGTTTAAAATTTGAGAATGTCACATTGTTCATTTGTGGTTCAAGGAAGCCATGACACCCTGTCTCCGTCACACTAAGTCTGTCTTAAATTTTTGTCTCAAACTTATGGTTTAAGAAGAACACGCCAACACCCAGCTCTGTTACACCCTTCTAAGGGCAAGGCTAAACATTACATAAACAAATGGCCAACCGTGGTGATCAAGAGTCGCTATATAAAACACCCTTCTTAAACCGTGATGATCAAGGGTTACTACATAAAACATTCTTCTTGAATCGTGATGATTAAGGGTCATTACAAATATCCACGCAAGATTTTGGCCTTACCCTCAAAAGGGTGTGGTAGAGGTTAACTCTTTTTGAACTACCGGTTTGAGACAATACAAAACAAAGTGCAAAATGGAATACAGAGAAGAGTATGGTAAAGATATGTCCTTCTTGAACCACAAATAAATGGACAACATGGTATTCCCAAAGTTTAAACCAAAGACTTATAAGTATTTGGTTGCAAACTTGGCACCTTGTAACCAAATTACCTATAGGTCTTTGGTTTAAACTCTAATTAATAAGGACATGCCTCCACTATATTCTGTTCTGTACTCTGTTCTGCACTATCTTAGACCTGTGGTTCAAGAAGGTCAACCTTCACTACACCCCTCCGAGGGTAATGTCAAATCCCACATGGACAAACAGCCATTGTGGTGACCAAAAGTTTGTGGCAGAGTTCAGCTCTCCTTGAACCACAAGTCTAAGACAGTGTAGAACAAAGTGCAAAGCGGAGTGCAGAGGAGATTACGGTGGAGATATATCCTTCTTGAACCATAAATAAATAAACAAGATAACGTTCCCAAAATTTGCTACATATAGATATAAATGTATATTTATATATAAACAACGTAATATTATTTACGGGGCAGTGAGGATACGTCGAAATTAAACTCAACATTAATAATAAGTGGTCCTGTTGAAAATTATCGAATTAAACTTCTCTCATATATTGGTAAAAATGCATGGTGGGAACCACTATAGTTTGAAGGTACTCAATCCACATGAATGAAAAGCTCATTCAACTTTTTCAGCCACAAGTGCTTGAGCAGCCAAAGACTTTATTGAAGTAGTGAAATGATTTGATATAGTCATATACATAGATATCGTTATATTGTAAGCTAATATACATCCAGAAGGACCAGAACTGAATTGCCTGACATTTTTATATCTCGGTGTTTACTCGGTATATCAGATTATCTGTAGGAGTTAGTAGCATGCATCCTTTGACTTAGATATGGAACAACCTAATTATTTAAATAATTTTCAATTCAAAATTAATGAGGTCTAATTATCACAAGTTAGCCTTATCCAACTGTGGTTGATTTATTAAGTTTTTAGTCAATATAATTTAATTTTTAATTACATTGTCTTCAAGAAGAGAAGCAACGTCATTACAAAGAAAAACACCGTTTGTGTTTAAAACTTGAGAGACTTCCAACAATCAATTGGTAATTAGGTCAAAATGAACAACCTTACTATTTAAAAATGATAAAAACATATTCGTGGTTAGCCAAAAGTCTCTCTTGCCAAAAAATTGACAAGTGAATTATTATTTTCTTTTTTACAAAAATATAAAAATTATACTAACGGGAAATGAAAATAAAAGAAAATTAAAGTTTCATTAAAAAGAAACTTAATTGCTTAAATGGGAGTGGATATTAAATACTTTTTTAGCATAAACTTAATTTATGATTTGAGAAAATTAGGAAATGAATCTTAAATTACTTAGGGGTTATTTGTTTTTAGCACTTTTCACTTAATGATTCTAAATTTGATTCATTAAGTTATTTTTATTTATTTTTATTTATTTTTAATTTTTTTAAGTGATCAAACTATTGAAAATTATCCAAAAACAACTAGAAAAAAAAATAGAAATCTTAACTTTTACTTAATTACAAATCATTTAAATATATTTAAAGGATTTAATTCCAAGTCTATTCTCCCCAAAATAATATATTTTCAAATTTATCCTACTTTTATACTATTCATTTTTTTCTTCATATTTACAAGAAATATATTTGAAAAAAAAAACCTAAATATATTTCATCTCGAATTTCTTGGAATCAAACTATTGTATTTTACTTTCCATTTTAAATATTTATTTTTCTAGTTGATTTCTTAAATAGATTAATATACTTAAATATATATAAATATGATTAATGCTATTATATTTTTTGAGCATAATTTCATTATGAATAAAATATTATTAATATGACATAAAAATATTTTAGAATTTATTAAATTATTTATTTTTAGTTGTTTGTATTAAATTAATTAAAATTACATAACAACAAATAATTAAAATGGTATAAATGTCAAATTATTAGTTTTCAGATAATTTTAACTTTAAAAAACAAACAAATTTATAATATATTCGGAGGTAAGGAAAAAAAAAAAAATGTTGTTAAGATTTCAGTCCTTATTCAGTCTTTAATAAGTTTCAGTACTGTTCAGTCTTCAGATAAAAAACAAACGATCCCTTAGATGAGAGTGGATATTAATTTTTTTTTTTAATGTAAACTTAATTTATGATTTGTATACAAGGTTTGTCTAATCTAATTTGTATTCGTTTTAGTAAACATTGTAACCACAAACTATGAATTAAGTTTCCATTCCCTAATTTAAAATCCTGATTTATAAATGCACTCAAGTTTAATGAAATTTTAGCAAGAATATGAATGGATAGAAATGATATATATATATATATATATATAAGGTAAATACAAATGAATTAAAGATAAATTCCTATTTAAATTATGAAAACGAACAAAATCTATCTATTCAAATTGATTTTGATTGATGAAAACAAAACAATTGGATCTTATTTGTTGATATGTTAGGTACACATCTAAACACGAATAACCTTCACTTTTTCATTTGTCTTTTAAAAAATTGATAAATTCCTATTTGTTCGCTGAGAGAGTGGGGAAGAGATTTGGCAAGAGTTGGAAATATTTGCCGCCCATTACATCACATCAATTATTTGCGTGGTGTTTGGCATATTCAACATGGTCGAAGTTGATAAGCTTTAATACTTCTTTTTGTATCATGATTCAATTGCTTGCTCTACCTTCTTTCTTTCTATCATTATAAGTTTTAGACACTTCTCTGTTTGTATGGTCTCATCTCAACTCCCAAGAGTAAGATTGTTTTTTATAACAGCTCCACGACAGAGCCATTTGTATCCAATTACGATTTACGTTCAAATTGTTAACATTGCATGCAAGTTTGAAGTTTAAGATGATAGAAAATTGTACAATACAGCTTTACTCATATATTTTTATAGTACTCAGATGAATTATGTTATCGAGATCCATTAACTTTTTTTTTTGAGATAAACACACAAAACACACACACGACATTTACCACGACAAAGCCATATGTATCCAATTACAATTTACGATCAAATCGTTTACTTTTCAACTATATATCCAATTACAATTTAAGATGAAATCACTCACATTTCAAGGAAGTTTAAGATAATAGAAAATTGTATAATACTTTACCCGTACATATTTTAATAGTGCTTAGATGAATTATGTTATTAAGATCCAAAGTTTAAGATAATAGAAAATTGTATAATACTTTACTCATAGATATTTTAATAGCACTCGGATGAATTATAATAGAAACTAATAACAAGTTATGTTACATCTTACATCATTTGGGAAGAAGAGGAGTCATATAAAATCAAACACCTTATGTTTCGTTGAGGCAACTTTCAAAGTTAAAAACACCATTCCACGTTATTTGAACCAGATGATCTATATTTAAGTCCGAAGGTAGAGTGAGAGAGGGGTCCATAGTGACCATGGTCCTCCTTAACTAATAAAAATATTAAAAAAAATCTAAAAAACCCTTAATATAAAAAATAATATCACTTAACCCATTTTCTAATAGAAAAAATTAGTAGTTTCATATTTGTTTTATTTTCAGAGAACATTATGATAATATCCCCATAAAAATACTGGTGTTTTCATGTTAATTATTTAAAAATAATTAATCATATTTATTTTTATTAGTTTCAAGACACCTATTTTATTTAAGTTTTAATTTCTATATGCTATATTTGTTTCAAGAAACCTATTTTATTTAGGTTTTAATTTCTATATGCTATAGCATATAGTTCACACCGATTTGATGATTGTCCAATTAATTCTTTTATTTATTTTTGTATTTATTTTTGAACTTTTATATGTGCAAGTGATAAATTATAAATACTATAAGAAATTTTATTTATGGTAACATTTAAAAGACAACGTGCATGAGGTCAATATCATTATAGGTCATCTATAACAATGCAGATAATGTATATTGTGGAAGGGATTTATGGCAAAGTGTAAAACCGTGCAACACCGTACAAAACCACATGACAACATGCAAAATCATGCACATTGCTAAAACTATGCAAATGCATGTTGTTACATTATTATTGGTAAATAAAGTGTTTTAAACACATATCTACATAAAATATTTTATTTGCATGGTTTTGCACGATTTCAACAACGTGCATGGTTTTGCATGTTATCATATGATTTTACATCGTTTTGTATGTTGTTATAAACCCTTTTCATAACATACATTTTTTGTACGTTGTCATAGATGACTTATAACAACATAAACATCATACACATTGTCCTTCAGATGTTGTCATAAATAAAATTTCTTATAGTGTTCTCGGTCGATTTCCAACACTTGTTCAAAAGATGGTTAAAGATCTCTAAACACAGTAAACCATTGAGGATGCTCAAAGAGTATCTAGAAACTTGTGTTAAACCAAACCTCCATAGCTAGCTTACACCAAAACAAAGTATAAGGTAGATTTTAAGAGAATATGTAAAAAAAAACTTCCCTAATGTCATCGTTTTCGTGTCAAGTATGTTCTCTCTAATCATACTTTTCTTCTTGGCTGCGATAAATGTCTCTATTTTCTTGGTTGCATAATTGTCAACTCATCCGTCTTCGACTCTTCTCTCCTATTTGTCTGTCACTGACAGTGTTAGTCATAGGCTCGTTGTATGTCGGAAAGTGATCGATAGTGGAGTCAAAGGAGGCTCTTTGGTCAAAGATGGTGGTTACAATGGAGGTGATTGAGACATGCTCATCGTAGAAATCAAGTTTGCTTAGTTTCTTTGACAACAAAATGAGTGTAATAAAAACTAGAATGATGATGGAAAAAAAAAATACAGAGGGTGGTCAAAAACAACGATGGATAAGAGGAAGTCGACGACCACATTACACATTATAGGGACTATACACCATATGAGCAGTGCCAAATTCGTGAAATCTTTGATGAATGAAAGTAACGAATGAAAGTAAACTATTTAGCTTCATGGTCACTGTGCTTTTTCGACTTTGAAATCAAAATCCAAGTCATATATGTCTAGTGATCCAAGTGAGTGGTAACACTACAATAAATTTTGTCTATTGAACATTTAAAAGACAAGGTGCATGAGATCTATATTGTCGTAGGTCACCTATAGCAACGTGTAAACAAAGTATATTGTGGAAAAGGTTTATAGCAAAGTGCAAAACCTTACAATACCATGTAAAACCATATGACAACATGCAAAATCATGCAAGTAGTTAAAACCATGCTAATGCATGTTGTTATAAACAACAATATGTATTATTATTGATAAATAAAATGTTTTAAACACATATTTACATAAAACAGTTTATCTATACAATTTAGCAACGTGTATAATTTTGCATGTTGTCATATAATTTTACGTGATTTTGTAGTTAAACTCCTTTCATAACATGCATTCTTTGCATGTTATCATAGATGACTTACAACAACATAAACATTATGCATATTGTCTTTTGGACGTTGTCATAAATAAAATTTCTTGTAGTGCTCCTGGATAGACTTCCAGAGCTTGTTCAAAAAATGGTTAAAGATCTCTAAACACGATAAACCGTTAAGGATGCTCAAGGAGCATCTAGAAACTTGTGTTAAGCCAAGCCTCCCTAGATAGCTTACACCACTAGAAAGCATGGGTTAGATTTTCAGAGGATTGAGCATGCTTTAATCCATCATAATTATAACTATAGATTACATTATCATCATCATCATCAAACATATATGATAGACCATGAAAAAACTAAATATATATATAGAGTAGCACCATTAAACTACATAAAACTTTCCTGATGTCATCGTTTTCGTGATTTCAAATTAATTATGTTCTCTCTAATCATATTTTTCATCTTGGTTGCGATAAATGTCGCTATTTTCTTGGCTGTGATAACTGTCAACTCATCCATCCTTGGCTCTTCTCCGCCTATTTGTTTGTCACTGACAATACTAGTCATAAACTCGTCATGTGCCGGAGAGTAGTCGATAACGGAGTCGGAGGAGGCTCTTCGGTCAGAGACGGTGGTTTGTGGTGAAGGTGATGGAGACATGCTCTTTGTAGAAATCAAGTTTGCTTGGTTTCTTGGATGACAAAGAGAGTATAACAAAAACGAGAACAATGATGAAAAAAAAAAAAAACATATAGAGGGCAATTAAAAAGGACGATGGATAAGAGGAAGTTGGCGGCCACATTACACATGATAGGGACTACACACCATAAGAGCAGTGCCAAAGCTGCGAAATCATTAATGAATGAAAGTAAACTATTTAGCTTAATGGTCGCTGTGCTTTCTCGGCTTTGAAATCGAAATCCAAATCATATATGTCTAGTGATCCAAGTGAGTGGTACCCTACAAGAAATTTTGTCTATGACAACATTTAAAAGAGAATTTGCATGAGGTTTATGTCATCGTAGGTCACTTATGACAACATGCAAATAATGTATAGTGTGGGAGGAGTTTATGACAAAGTGCAAAACCATGCAACATCGTGCAAAACTATATGATAACATACAAAATCATGCACATTGCTAAAACCGTGCTGATGTATATTGTTATAAATAACAACATACATTATTATCAGTAAATACAGTGTTTTAAACACATATTTATATAAAACACTTTATTTGCATGATTTTAATAATGTGCATAGTTTTGCATGTTATCATATGATTTTACATGGTTTTAGACATTGTTGTAAACCCCTTTCATAACATGCATTCTTTGCATATTGTCATAGAGCAATATAGACATCTCCATGTGGTCCTTTGGACATTGTTGTAAATAAAATTTCTTATAATGTTCCCAGGTAAACTTTCAGAGCTTATTTAAAAGATAGTTTAATATCTCTAAACATGGTAAGCCATTGAGGATGTTCCAAAAACTTGTGTTAAACCAAACCTCCCTAACTAGCTTAGACCAAAACAAAGCATGAGGTAGATTTTTAGAGGATTGAGTATGCTTTAATCCGTCATAATTATAACTATACATTACATTATCATCATCATCATCAAACATGCATGATAGACCATGAAAAAAAATATATAGTAGCACCATTAAACTACATAAAAACTTCCTTAATGTCATTATTTTTGTGATTTCAGGTCAAATATGTTCTCTCTAATCCTACTTTTCTTCTTGGTTACGATAAATGTCTCTATTTCTTAGCTACGACAATTGTCAACTCATCCATCCTCAGCTTGTCTCCTCCCATTTGTATGTCACTGACAGTACTAGTTACAAATTGGTCATGTGTCGAAAAGTGATCAACGGTGGAGTCGGAGGAGGCTCTTCAGTTAGAGATGGTGGTTATGGTGGAGATGATGGAGACATATTCGTCATAGAAATCAAGTTTGCTTGGTTTATCTGATGCTAAAACGAGTATAATAAAAACGAGAACAATGAGGCAAAAGAAAAAAAGAAAGAAAGAAAGAAAAACACATACAAAGGGCGGTAAAAAACGACGACGGATCGAAGAAAGTTGGTCGCCACGTCACACATAATAGGGACTACACATCATACGAGTAGTGCCAAAGCCATAAAATCTTTGACGAATGAAAGTGAACTATTTAGCTTCTCGATTGCTGTGCTTTATTGGCTTTGAAATTGAAATCCAAGTCATATATGTCTAGTGATCCAAGTAAGTGGTACTCTACTAGAAATTTTGTCTATGACAACATTTAAAAGACAATATGCATGGGATCTATATCGTCGTAGGTCACCTATAACAACATACAAATTATATTTATACCCCTTCTATAAATACTCTCCCTTAAAAATTATAATTTATAATTTTGTTTACCCATCCATAGTTTTAGATAGCTCTTAATACAATCCAAAGTTTTAAAGAGCTCCATCATGTCATTTTTTTTCAAAGTCAAACTCTATCCTATCATTTTCTTTCATTAGGAGAAAAAAAATCTTCCTTTTATTTTTGTTTTGAAACAAATCTTCTTTACACTGCAAAAATTTTTATCAATGAGAACGTCCAAAAGACAATGTTTATGATGTATATGCTGTCGTAAGTCATTTATGACAATACGGAAAGAATGCATGCTATGAAAGAGGTTTACGATAACATGCAAAACCGTGCAAAACCATACAAAGTCATATGACAACATGTAAAACTGTGTACATTGCTAAAAGCATGCAAATAAAATATTTTATATAAATATGTATTTAATACACTTTATTTACCAACAATTATACATGTTGGTATTTATAACAACATGCATTTGTATAGTTTTAGCAACATACATGATTTTGCATGTTGTCATATGGTTTTGCACAGTGTTGCAGAATTTTACATGATGTTGCCATAAACTTTTTCCACAATGTACATTATTTACATATTGCCATAAGTGACCTATGACGACATAAACCTCATGCATGTTGTCTTTTATATTGTTATAGACAAAATTTCTGATAGTGAAAACAAATATTAACACTTTTACAAAAGGTTTTTACTTGCATTCTTATCATTATTTCCATGACTCTTTTTCTACATTCTTACCCCAAAGTTTAAATCTTTTAATCAAATTATTTAGTCAACATAGAACTAAAATTTTCTTTAAACTTATAACTTAATAAATACTTTACTCGGATTTTTCTCTTAAAAAGTGAACATGGGATATGTTAATTATATTATTTGGTTCATAAAGACAATGTTTATTTGTACATTAATTCTTATATTATAATATTAGATATTTAAATTTAGTTTTAATAACTTATCTGTTTAATATTAATCATTCATTAACTTAAAAATTAAAATTTTCTTTTTACCTCCATAAAATCAAAATGGTGACTTCATCACCGTCGAAGCGTGTATATAAGAAAGATCCCTAGAAAGATATTGCAAGCTATTACACAATGGATAGAAACAACGTCAAGCACACTTGTCGCCCAAATGACATCTTCTAAACAGCAAAAATGTATGACAATAATTGAGTCAAATAACCTTTAATACATATTTGAATCTTTACAACCTTTTAATTATGGGTGGCTCAATTACTATTAAAAAACAATTCTCCCTGCTCTCACTTACCATTCACATCCGCCTAAAAACTTAAAAAGGAAAAGTTATTGACTTTTTACAACCATCTACAATACCATGCATAACTGATAACCCTAGTTAAATAATCACATTAATTATTTTTCTCTCCAGTTAATTCATTCATACACCGTCAAACCATAAAAAGAAAAAGCAACAGTAACTTAAACAAATTGCCATCGTCATTATCTTCTACTTCCACTCAAAATTATATATTCCAAATTTGCATGTATAGTGTTTATGTGATCATGTGTATGCTCTACGTCCAGTCTTCCACTCATTCCCTTTCTACGTGTTATATGTATTTTTCGGACTTATTAAATGGGCTGGTAAAAGTCCAATTTAGGGCCACTTTAGACCCAATAAGAAGGCCCGATAAGGTCAACCCAGTCAAAGCCCATCAGACGAGGCTCAGATATCAACTCCAGGCCCAGTAGAAGGTACAGCTCATCTCAGTATCCTGTCAGCTCGCTGCAACGAGCTCGTTTCACAGCTCACCTCATGCACAGCTCGTCTCCCAGCGAGCTCGAGCTCAAGACCGTCATAGACACGTCAGCTCGTCCAAGAGCGTAATAAGTGCAGTATCATCCAGAAACAGGCAGTTACCAAGTTCAACTATGATTCTCTCTCCGAATATGGTAATTACCCAGTCAAACCATGATTTCCTTATCAGATATGGAAGTCTACTCAAAATCAAATTCAAATCAACCTTATCTTGAGATAAGTACAGTAGTTTACTGATATTATTCAAATATATTAGGAAGCATAATTAATGTATAATTCTTTTTCTTATTTTTCCTGATTATTTGGGAAGTGTAATTAATTCAGGATTCTTTTCCTGATTTGCTACAACTAGAATTGTAACATCTCTTTCCCTATAAATAGGGACTAAGATCATTGTAACATTATGGGAGACTAATCAATAATATACTGTCACTCTGCAGAATTTAAGAGACAGACAGTCGTGGACGTAGGCCAATTATTGCCGAACCACGTAAAAGCTCCGTGTTCCTCGTTTGATTCTCGGTATTTGTCTGCATCTTTTCTTGGTATTTGTGTTTTCTCACATTGATTGCAGGTATTGGGTATTGATTACTCGTCGACTGAAATCCAACGTCGACATTTTGGCGCTAGAAGGAGGGCCCAAACTGCAATCTTTTTCGTCTTAACTCATCGATTTCCGATATGGCAAAGACCAGATCAAACAGGTTCCTTGGAGATGATGACCAAGCGGAAAGTCACATGAACCAATCCCAACAGAACGTCCAGCCCACGCAGGACGCACCCATGCATGTTGCAGGAACGTCCCATGGACAGGCACTGGGCGCCGTGACAGGCATCCCTCCTTTGCCTCCCCGTCAGACCAGTTCCAATTGCCCCATTAGCCGAAGGGCAGAATGTGCTGATCCAGAGGCAAGAAGCACTGGAGGATACGGTCAGACAACTCACAGAGGCCGTTAATATGTTGGTACAAACTCAGGTACAGAACATGCCCAGGGTTGATGTTCAGGTTCCAAGGCGTGTACCCCAGCAGCATGAAGCAATGCAAGTACCTGACAGGCTGGCAAGGGAAGTCCCACGACCTACAGGCTCAGCTCGCTCCTCCAATGCATGCTCCAGGGCTGGAAGACACCCTGTTCGGGAAGAAAAGGAGGTCGCGCGCCCAAATAGCCTGGTGGTAAGGCTGAGCCAGGGTGGAAATCTACAAGCAGAAGTTGGACACGATAGAGCCAGAGTTGCAGCTCGACGACTTAATGATGAGCGCAGACAGGGAAGATCCTATCAGCCTGACGGTCTGTTCGAAGAAGACGAAAGGTATGATCCAGAGCACCCTGTCCCTAGTCATGATCAAAAGCGGAGGTACGAGCTCCGAGATCCGCAGGTAGAAGAGCTCCTTCAGAGGGTCCAGCAGTTGGAGGCACGACTTGGAGCCCCGGAGCAGCGTGGGTATTATGGGGGAAGGACTCCCTTCACGAGGGAGATTGAGACACAGCCTCTCCCCCCGAGGTTCAAGATGCCAAGCATCTAGCAGTATAATGGGGACAGTGACCCCTATGACCATCTCGACGCCTTCAATGTTCAGATGGACCTGCAGACAGGAAGTCCGATGGTGAAGTGCCGAGTATTCCCAGCTACATTGGGGGATATTCCGAGGACGTGGTTCAAGAATCTCCCAGCTCGCAGCATAGGAAGTTGGGAGCAATGCCAACAGAAGTTCGTTGGTCAATATAGAGCACTAAGAAGACAGCTCGCTCCATCCTGCCACCTAGCCACCATCTTTCAGCGTCAGGGTGAGTCGTTGAAGGAATACATCACCAGGTTTAGACGCGAGGTCGCTAATGTTGAGCATCCGTCAGATGAGAGTATACTGACAGCAATCTCAGCTGGGCTGCGCAAGGATGAAAAGTTATACGAAAGCATTTACAAGTCCCCAGTGAAGGATCTGGGGGAATTTTATGAGCGAGCTACGAAGGAGATCAGGTGGGAAGAGACATTTGGCTCGAAAAAACAGAATCAGAGAATGAAACGGGCAGTTCCAGCCAGCCAAAGAGGAGAAATAATGGCAGGAACGAAGAAGGAAGAAATAATGGCTCGAGTAACCAGATCGCTAAGAGAACAAGAAGAGAGCCAAGGTATGAGCGACCTCAGCGCCAAGGTCGCCATGAAGGATACAGCATCCTGACGACATCACCGGACAGGATTTACGCTGCGGAGAGAAATAAAGAGGATTTTGGGAGGCCCAATCCTATAAGGGCTCCCGTTCATCAAAGGGATCAAAACAAGTTCTGTGCCTATCATAATGAGGTCGGGCACAGTACTTCAGATTGCTAGGCGTTAAAGAATGCCATTGAGAAATTGATCAGGCGAGGTCGCCTGGGAGACTATGTAGCAAGACCCGTAGACTCGCGACCTCCACAACAACGACCCCACCATCAACAGCCAACACATCAATATCAGCCCCAACGAGCTGCAAAGCCAGATCACGAACCTGCGGTAAGAACCATTTTTACCATTTATGGTGGCCCCCATATCGCAGGAGACTCCAACAGATCGCATGAGAGGTATGTCCGAGAGGCGAATCATTCTTTTCAGCTCAATGGGTCAGAAGGACCTACAAAAAGGGCAAAGCCGACCTCGGACGAGATTGTATTTACAGATGAAGATGCAAGAGGAGTGATCTGGTCTCATAACGATGCGTTGGTCGTGCGAGCTAAAATCAGCAATATGGAAGTTAGACATATCATGATTGATACTGGAAGCTCGGTGAACGTGATGTATCGGAGTTGTTTTGATCAGATGGGGCTGCAAGCAGAACAAATGGCACCGTCCCCAGAGCCTTTATTCGGATTCACTGGAGACGTTGTAGTACCAGTAGGGCAGATTAAGTTGCCATTGACTCTTGGGGAGGCAGGTCGTCAGGCAACGACCCTGACAGACTTCTTGATCATTGATTGCCCATCAGCATATAATGTGGTCCTCGGGAGACCTGCCATGAACGGTTTAGATGTGGTTACTTCGACCAGAACTCTCACAGTTAAGTTCCCAACTCCTAATGGCATCGGATGTATTCGAGGAGAGCAGCACTTAGCTCGACGCTGCTATGAAGATGCTGTCAAAATGGGTGTAAGAGGAAAGAAGGTGAACGTGGTCTCAGGGACCGAGCCACGAGCTGTGACTGAGAAAGGAGTCAGTCTCGACCTGGACCCCCGCGAGGTAGATGCAGACCGAGCTACAGGTCCAGTTGAAGAATTAGAAGATGTACAAGTCAGCGAGGCAGATTCTGAAAGGTGCCTGAAGTTGGGAAGAGGTTTAACTCCAGAGCTAAGAACCCAGCTCGTTGAATTCCTGAAGGCGAACTTGGATGTATTTGAATGGAATCATGAGGATATGGTAGGGATAGATCCAAAGGTGATGTCTCACAGATTGAATGTTGACCCTCACCACAAACCAGTCCGCCAAAAGAGAAGGGCAATGACAAGGGAACGTTACTTAGCACTGAAGGAGAAAGTAGACAAGCTGCTGGTTAACAAGTTCATCAGAGAAGCTTACTACCCGACCTGGGTCGCCAACCCTGTGCTAGTGAAGAAAAAGAATGGAAAGTGGAGGACTTGCATCGACTTCACTGACCTGAACAAAGCGTGCCCAAAGGATAGTTTTCCCCTGCCAAGGATAGACCAGCTCATGGACGCTACTGCTGGCCACGAGCTCCTGAGCTTCATGGACGCATATTCGGGATATAATCAGATCCCAATGAAACCCGAAGACGAAGAGCACACCTCCTTCATGACAGATCGAGGCTTATATTGCTACAAGGTGATGCCCTTCGGGTTAAAAAATGCTGGAGCAACCTATCAACGCTTGGTGAACATGATGTTCGAGGAGCAGATCGGAAAGACCATGGAGGTCTATGTTGATGACATGCTAGTAAAATCCAAGCAGATAGGTGACCATGTTCACGACCTGGGAGAGATGTTTCAGATTCTGATGAGCTACCATATGAAATTAAATCCGCTCAAATGTGCGTTTGGAGTAGCTTTTGGGAAGTTTCTGGGCTTCATGGTCAACAGTAGAGGAATTGAAGCAAACCCTGAGAAGATCAAGGCATTGATCGACATGAGATCTCCAGCCAGGGTGAAAGACGTACAGAGCCTCAATGGCCAGGTCGCAGCACTGAGCAGGTTCATTTCAAAAGCTACAGACAAGTGTGTCCCTTTCTTTGACATCCTGAAGAAAGCGAAGAGCTTCGAGTGGACTGAACAGTGTGAAATAACCTTCCAGCAATTGAAGGAATATATGGGGCGAGCTCCACTTCTTTCCAAGCCCAAAGAAGATGAAAAGCTGATCTTATATTTAGGAGTGTCAAAGCAAGCTCTGAGTGCCGCACTGGTGAGGGAAGAGGAAAAGACGCAGCTTTCGGTATATTACGTAAGCAAACGGTTACAGGATGCTGAAACCAGATATTCGCAAATGGAGAAACTAGCTTACTGCCTGGTGATTGCATCAAGGAAGCTGCGACCTTATTTTCAGGCTTATACAATTGAAGTCCTCACCCAATATCCGTTGAAACAAGTCTTGCAGAAAGCTGACACCTCAGGTCGCTTGTTGAAATGGGCAGTGGAGCTCGCGCAATTTGATATTCAGTTCAAGCCAAGGACGGCTATCAAAGATCAAACTCTGGCAGACTTCATTGCGGAGTTCACAGGGCTTGTGGATGATGAAGCTGAATCTTCTGAAGGTCCAGCGTGGGAGCTTTATGTTGATGGATCAGCCAGCGAGCAGAAGGCTGGAGCTGGAATTCTACTTATCAGTCCTGAAGGCCACAAAATCCTTTGTGCTCTAAGGTTTGGCTTCCAGGCGACAAACAATGAGGCTGAGTATGAAGCTCTGCTCGAGGGACTGCGTTTGGCTAAGGAGATGCGAGCTGATCGTTTGAAAGTCTTCAGTGATTCACAGCTCATTGTCGGCCACGTATTGGGGGAATATCAGGCCAGGGGACCAAAAATGGCCCTTTACCTCCAGAAAGTTCACGAGCTGCTAGGTGCATTTTAGAAGTACGAGATGAAACAGATTCCGCGAGCTCAGAACTCGCATGTTGATGCACTAGCTCGCCTGGCGACTACTCGAGACTCAGATTTCCTTGGGGCGATCCCAGTCGAGTTTCTACCAGCTCCAAGTACGGAGGAAAAGAGTATGGCGATGGCCATAACCATACAGCCTAGCTCCTGGATGAGCTCGATTCTCAGTTATTTGTAAGATGGAAAGCTGCCAAGTGACAAGCTGGAAGCCCGGCGTCTGCGAGCTAGAGCAGCCAGATATTGCATCTATGATGATGCGCTGTACAAGAAGGGGTTTTCAGCTTCACTGCTAAAATGCATTGATGGTCCTGAATGTGAAACAGTACTAAGGTAAATACATGAAGGCCATTGCGGGAACCACGCTGGGGGGCTGTCTCTAGCTCAAAAAGCACTTCGGCAAGGCTTCTACTGGCCCACCATGAGGCAGGACGCCATTAACTTAGTGAAGAAATGCGACAAGTGTCAGAGGTTTGCTCATGTTCCGCGAGCTCCACCAGCTTACCTCCAACATATGGTAAGCCTGTGGCCCTTTGCGATTTGGGGGATGGACCTGATCGGACCCTTACCAATGGCCCGTGGAAGATGCAAACATGCAGTAGTCGCAGTGGATTACTTCACCAAGTGGGCGGAAGCAAAAGAGTTAGCTGAAATCTCCACAACAAAAATTGAGAAATTTGTGTGGAGCAGCATCATTTGTAGATTTGGAATCCCACAGCAGATCGTGACAGATAATGGAACCCAGTTCGCTAGCGATCAGTTTCTTAGGTTCTGTAGCGACCTCAAGATTGTTAAAAGCTTCTCAGCAGTAGACCATCCGCAAGCCAATGGCCAAGTCGAAGCCGTTAACAAAATCATCAAGCAAACCTTAAAGATGAAACTGGAAGCGAAGAAGGGAGCATGAGTAGATGAGCTTCAGAAAGTATTGTGGTCTTACAGAACCACAGCTTGCAGCTCCACTGGCGAGACGCCATTCTCAATGGTATATGGATCCGAGGCTATGATCCCAACTGAGTTTGAAGTTACCTCGTAAAGAAGAGCAACCTTCAATCCAAACAACAACGATCAGCTACTTGCCACAAACCTGGACCTGCTTGAAGAGCACAGGGAAACGGCCAGGCTAAGGGTAGCTGTCTATCAGCAAAGAATAGCGAGGTACTACAACAAGTATGCTCGGATTCGCAGATTCAATGTGGGAGACTTAGTATTGCGTCTCATTCTGCCTGGAGCCCGTAAGCCAAGTGATGGATCCTTAGGCCCGAACTGGGAAGGACCATATGTTGTCACAGCAAGCTTGGGGAATGGGGCTTATCATTTAGCTAACAATGAAAATGGAGCTGAGGTCCCTCGAGCATGGAATGCCGAACATCTCCGCCCTTATTATCAGTAAAACTCTTTGTAATATGTAATTCAAAACTATTCTAGTTAATGAAAGCTCCATTTCCCCAACTTGCGACTCAATTCATTTCACTATGGCAAACGGGCTGCGAGCTAAATAGCTCGCCAATGAGCCTAAAAAGTAGGTGAGGTGACGACCCTGCATAGCTCGCTAAAAATAAAGAGCCAAAAAAGCAAGTGACTAAGTGTCCTTGCATAGCTCGCCAATGAGCCTAAAAAACAGGTGAGGTGACGACCCCTGCATAGCTCGCTAAAAATAAAGAGCCAAAAAAGCAAGTGACTAAGTGTCCTTGCATAGCTCGCCAATGAGCCTAAAAAGCAGGCGAGGTGACGACCCCTGCATAGCTCGCTAAAAACAAAGAGCCAAAAAAGCAAGTGACTAAGTGTCCTTACATAGCTCGCCAATGAGCCTAAAAAGCAGGCGAGATGACGATCCTTGCATAGCTCGCTAAAAATAAAGAGCCAAAAAAGCAAGTGACTAAGTGTCCTTGCATAGCTCGCCAAAAGAGCCTAACAAGCAAATGGCTAAGTGCCTCTGCATAGCTCGTCAAAATTTTGATGGTTCAATTACTTGTACTTACCAAATTTTATTAATTGTTGGATTAAGTAATTGCTTTGATTATTATAAGATTTAAAGCTCGTTGATGATTAGCTCGCAAGGAATATGGTAACTCTAAAGATGAAAAGCATGAAATATGTTATACGCAGTAACTTAAATGCATTCAAACACAGAAAGAGTAATGAAAGAAATTTCATTAAATATGAGATTTGATTACAAATAAAAAGCTGAAAAAATACAAGTAAAAGGAAAAGAAAGCAAGTTGTCAATCTCGAATTGAAGGACCTGGGTCTGTTGAAGGTTCTTCATGTGAAGGGGGTGCGCCAGGGGGATCAAGGTCGATAACTGGCTCAGCTTGAGAGGTCGTGCCAAGAGCTTGCTCTGAAGGGATTGGACCAGCTGAGGATGAGGTAGCTCGTGATTTGAAATCCTCAACGGTTTCAAGTCCTATATCCCCGAAGATAGAAAAATCCATTTCCGGGTGAGACGTCCACAACGTGAAGAGAAAATCACGACCTGTTCTTGCCTCGACCTCGTCCCTTGCATCTGCGACTTGCACTTCCAATTCTCGAGCAGCCTGCTCTCTGAAGACTGTTAGCTCCTCGAAGGCATTGTCTGCAAGCTGGTTAACGTCCTCAGCGTTTTTTTGAACGGCTTCTGCTCGTTTCTTTTCAGCCTCAGCTTGCTGAATGGCCTCCGCCACCTGTCGCCTAAGCACCTCAGCTCGATGCTCAGCCTCCTCGGCACGATTAGCCGCGGTTGCAGCCTCCTCAACTCGTTTGGTTGCAGCCTCCTCAGCACTTTTAGTTGCAGCTCTCATTTCGTCAGCTCGTTTTTTAGCTTCCCCAGCCTGTTTTTCAGCAGCTTCAGCCCGCGCCAAGGCAGCCTCAACTTGACGATGAAGCACTTCGATCTTTTCTTCTGCAGTTGAAGCCCTCTGCTCGTCCAATTCAGCTCGCTGCTCAGACTGCCTCAGATCTTCTTTCACCTTGAGAAGCTCGTCTTTTAGCATGACATGCTCATGTTCCATTTTCTTTAGAGCTTCCTCGAAGGCTTGCCTCGCAGCATTCGCCTCAGTAATCTGAGCTTCCTGACCCTGTATTCTGCCCGTGGTCAAGCGAGCTATGTCGTCCTTGGCCTCCTCCAACTCGTCTTCCAACTTCCTTATGGCATCGTTTGTAGCCCTTGTCTGCCTTCTCCGCTTCATCGCGCCAAGAGCACCCTGAAAATATTATAAGTTAGCATTCAATAAAGAAAAGAGGTCGGCAGATAAGGGAAAATGACTTACTAGCATAGAATGGCGAGCTATGAATTCGTCCAGATCCTCACCCCTAAGATATTTATTTTCCAAGACATTTGTGTGGTTAAGCATGATCGTATCCCAGTTGTCAAGGAAAGAGGTCAAATATCTTCCCCCAGACCCAACCTCAACAGTTGGTTTCGTTGGCGAGGGGGTCCTCTCAGCTTCTAGAGTATCGCGTTCGTCGTCCCAAGTAGCGGTAGGCCGCAAGTGAACGATACGTTTAGATGTTCTTTTGCTGGGGCCAGCTTGGGCTTCCTGCGAAGCAACCTGAGGTGGAGCGTCACCTTTTCCAGGCAGCGAGCTAGAAGCTGGAGTCGGCTGAAGACCAGAGGAACCAGTAATAGGAGGCACTTCGTTGGGAGCAACGGGGGAAGGAGCAGCGGCCTGTTTCTCAGCAGCAGCAGGCACTTTACTGGGAGCAGCGACCATAGGAGCCTGGTCCTCGACAGATGGCTTGGAACGTTTTGAAGGGGCCGCTGGAGTGGCTGAGGCCTCAACAGGCAGTTTCGCTGAAAGAGTCGAGGAGGCGGGAGATGTAGTAGGTCGCTCAGGAGGAGGAGATTTCATAAGAACGAGTTTCTTCCTGTTAGCTGGAACTCGCCCAGAGGAAGAAACGGGGGCTGGAGCGCGAGCTGGAAATGGCAGCGAAACCCCTAGGGTAGATGTGTGATGTGGAGAAGAGGATGAATCAACTTGTACACTAGGGGCTGTGTGGGCTGGATCTGATCCTGTCCGAGCTGAGGCAGGAGCTGAAGAAGTAGTTTTTCGAGATGCACCCTTTGATGGGGTGCGAGCTGAGGACGATTTCGCCTTTGAAAAAGTACGAGCTGAAGACGATCTCGCCTTAGAGGAGGCGCGAGCAGGAGCGTCTCGGGTAGAAGCCTCCCGAGCTGGAGAAGGTGAGCGAGTTGTACCCGCTGATGATGAAGAGACTGGTGGTGGAGCCTGGGAAGCAGACGTGTTCCCAACCCGAACTGGAACTTCAAAAACAGAACGAAGTCTAGGTCTATCGCCGATTTTGCCTATGTCCTCCTCAGATCGCAGAAGAAGGGATTCCTTAGGAGGAGCAAGGTCGTAAGCTCTAAGGATCACATCGTCGAATTTGATGCTGATACCTGCGTCCTCTGAGCTTGCGAGCTTGTCAAGAGCTCGTTCCTCCTCACTGCTGAGAGGAGACTCGTCCATTTTCAACACTGCACAGCAAATGATTAAAAAATGGTAGTAAAGATACAAAATAACCTCAGCTCGCTATATTTTCCTTTATATATACCTGGTTTCAGGACAAAGCTGAAATTTTGGAGATCTGCGAGAGAGGGACACGAGACGTAAAACCAGCTCGTCTTGTACGGCCCGACGTTGGATTTGCTCTTTGCTTCTCCTTTGGGCAAGAGATCTTTGTATTGTGACTGACGGGCTGTGAGATAGTAAATACCGTCCGGCTTTTCTCCTTCTCCTACACTCAGAGCCTTGAAGGAGTAGAACTGCTGTATAATTTTTGGTGTAGGGGACGAAGGCCGTTTCTAAGGAAGGCCACGGCCAGCGAGGTCAGCTGCGCATATGAGTTTGGAGTCAACTGGAATGACGCGAGCTTAACCTTGTTGAGAAATGCGATTAAGTATGGCGGAATAGGGAACCGTAGCCCCTGCTCGAAATGCTGAGTGCTAACAGCGATGAAACCCCTGGGCGGATAACATGCATGATTACCTGAATCAGGCAACAGTGCACGACAACCAAAAGGAATGTGGAATTGGGCAACAAGTCCTTCCACATCAGGACGTTTTAGCGAGGAAGGATGACGAGCGAACGTATCCCGAGCTGCTCTTCCCTGTATAGCATGTTTTCGGGCTGCATCATGCTCACGAGCTTCACTACTTGGAACATTTAGTCAGAAGAAGAAACGCCATGTCCAATAAACTCAAAACTCAGAGTAATGAAGGTACAACAATGGTGGTGAAACTAAGTAAACCTAAAGCAGAAAGTTTGTTTTACCTTGAATTGTTGATGAGATTGAAAAACGGCGAGCAAGGATGATGATTTCGTGAAAAAGGCAGTAGGTCCTGGTTGCTTGAAAGCTTGAACACTTGATTGCTTTGAGAGAAAATGATAGATGAAAGAAGAAAGTGGAAGAGGTTCCATCAGTTTATATAGACAAGCGAGCGTGAACCCCAACCGTCAGATCTTTGAAAAGTGTAACCGTCATAAATCTGACGGTACAGCGCGAAGCACGGCTTTGGAAATCATGCAGCCGTCAGTTGAAAGACGTGCGCATTAAATACGCGTGTAAAGGACGTGCAGGCGTCGCTTCAGTTACCATCTGCATGATCGCCACGTGTCACAACTGAAAAGGTGGAATTTGAAAGTGCACAGGAGCAGTTATGAAGGATAGCGTGCCAAGGAAGCCAGCTTTTACTAGCAGTCTCAAACTCCCAGCTCGCAGAAGCGAACTGAGAGTTGGGGGGCTAATGTTATATGTATTTTTCGGACTTATTAAATGGGCTGGTAAAAGTCCAATTTAGACCCACTTTAGACCCAATAAGAAGGCCCGATAAGGTCAACCCAGTCAAAGCCCATCAGACGAGGCTCAGATATCAACTCCAGGCCCAGTAGAAGGTACAACTCATCTCAGTATCCTGTCAGCTCGCTGCAACGAGCTCGTTTCACAGCTCACCTCATGCACAGCTCGTCTCCCAGCGAGCTCGAGCTCAAGACCGTCATAGACACGTCAGCTCGTCCAAGACCGTCATAGACACGTCAGCGTAATAAGTGCAGTATCTTCCAGAAACAGGCAGTTACCAAGTTCAACTATGATTCTCTCTCCGAATATGGTAATTACCCAGTCAAACCATGATTTCCTTATCAGATATGGAAGTCTACTCAAAATCAAATTCAAATCAACCTTATCTTAAGATAATTACAGTAGTTTACTGATATTATTCAAATATATTAGGAAGCATAATTAATGTATAATTCTTTTTCTTATTTTTCTTGATTATTTGGGAAGTGTAATTAATTCAGGATTCTTTTCCTGATTTGCTACAACTAGAATTGTAACATCTCTTTCCCTATAAATAGGGACTAAGATCATTGTAACATTATGGGAGAATAATCAATAATATACTGTCACTCTGCAGAATTTAAGAGACAGACAGTCGTGGACGTAGGCCAATTATTGCCGAACCACGTAAAAGCTCCGTGTTCCTCGTTTGATTCTCGGTATTTGTCTGCATCTTTTCTTGATATTTTTGTTTTCTCACATTGATTGCAGATATTGGGTATTGATTACTCGTCGACTGAAATCCAACGTCGACATTTTGGCGCTAGAAGGAGGGCCCAAACTGCAATCTTTTTCGTCTCAACTCATCGATTTCCGATATGGCAAATACCAGATCAAACAGGTTCCTTGGAGATGATGACCAAGCGGAAAGTCACATGAACCAGTCCCAACAGAACGTCCAGCCCACGCAGGAGCACCCATGCATGTTGCAGGAACGTCCCATGGACAGGCACTGGGCGCCGCGACAGGCATCCCTTCTTTGCCTCCTCGTCAGACCGTTCCAATTGCTCTATTAGCCGAAGGGCAGAATGTGCTGATCCAGAGGCAAGAAGCGCTGGAGGATACGGTCAGACAACTCACAGAGGCCGTTAATATGTTGGTACAAACTCAGGTACAGAACATGCCCAGGGTTGATGTTCAGGTTCCAAGGCGTGTACCCCAGCAGCATGAAGCAATGCAAGTACCTGATAGGCTGGCAAGGGAAGTCTCACGACCTACAGGCTCAGCTCGCTCCTCCAATGCACGCTCCAGGGCTGGAAGACACCCTGTTCGGGAAGAAAGGGAGGTCACGCGCCCAGATAGCCTGATGGTAAGGCTGAGCCAGGGTGGAAATCTGCAAGCAGAAGTTGGACACGATAGAGCCAGAGTTGCAGCTCGGCGACTTAATGATGAGCGCAGACAGGGAAGATCCTATCAGCCTGATGGTCTGTTCGAAGAAGACGAAAGGTATGATCCAGAGCACCCTGCCCCTAGTCATGATCACAGGTGGAGGTACGAGCTCCGAGATCCGCAGGTAGAAGAGCTCCTTCAGAGGGTCCAGCAGTTGGAGGCACGACCTGGAGCCCCGGAGCAGCGTGGGTATTATGGGGGAAGGACTCCCTTCACGAGAGAGATTGAGACACAGCCTCTCCCCCCGAGGTTCAAGATGCCAAGCATCCAGCAGTATAATGGGGACAGTGACCCCTATGACCATCTTGACGCCTTCAATGTTCAGATGGACCTGCAGACAGGAATTCCGATGGTGAAGTGCCGAGTATTCCCAGCTACATTGGGGGATATTCTGAGGACGTGGTTCAAGAATCTCCCAGCTCGCAGCATAGGAAGTTGGGAGCAATGCCAACAGAAGTTCGTTGGTCAATACAGAGCACTAAGAAGACAGCTCGCTTGGTGGTAAGAGTTGTACACCAATAACACCTATAAGGTTGAGGGTTCAACTCTGGACGCGACCTCAAGAGGCCAAAAGGGGTTCAAAGGTCTACGGGCCGGCCCCACATAAATCGTTCCGTCGGTGAGGTTCCGACCCCCGACCGGGTGTTGACCGATTCCGATCGTCAACATTAAAACGCGCGTTTTAATGTTGACAATCGGAATCGGTCAACACCCGGTCGGGGGTCGGAACCTCGCCGACGGAACGATTTATATGGGGCCCACGGTGAAGACCGCGTCGAGCCTGGGGTGAAGACTACCTTGGGAACCCCTTTTGACCTCTTGGGGTCGCGTCCGGAGTTGAACTCGTAACCTCTTATAAGGTTTTTGAGTGCACAACTCCTACCACCAAGCTGCCCAGGCTCGACGCGGTCTTCACCGTGGGCCCCATATAAATCGTTCCGTCGGCGAGGTTCCGACCCCCGACCGGGTGTTGACCGATTCCGATCGTCAACACTACATTTGCTATATATGGATGCATATTAAATATTTTCATGAGCCATCCTACATTTGTTTATACAATTTGCAGAGGTGCTAGTTGCCTTTTCTTGGTATTGTTTATCAAAATCAATTGTATGCTAAAAAACTTTTGATTGCATCAAATTATGTATATGTCGATGATTTCGTTTGATCACTAGTTTTTTTCTCCAATCTTTTATTCATCATATATACATGTCAAAATTATATTTAAGTGAAAATTTCAGGAATAGTATTAAAAAAATATGAATTTTTAAATTAACATAAAAATAAAATGAGGTTTTTTAGTACTATTATTAGTGTTCGAATTATAACAACTGAAATAATTTACAAAAAATTGATACAAATTATGATATTTTGTGATTCTTTATTTGTAAACTATAGTTTGTGAACAATAATGATGTTAAAATTTTTTATTTTTTTTCAGTGCTGGGTTTAAAACTTACACATTTTTAATGCTTTAAAAAAAAAAGAACTCTATATTTAATAGTGACGAAATTAGTTTCACTTTTGAACGAAATATCAGGATTTGCAATGGAGTAAGTCATTTGGTTGTAGAAAGTAACTTCGTATATCTCCTTATATAGTTTTGCCTATTTAAGTAATTTAGTGTAGGGGTATTTTAATAATAATTATTATAATTAATTATTTGGGCATGGAGGAAAATATTTTGGGTGTCGACAGAGTCGCCATGGATTGTTTGAGGTATCACAGATCGAAAGAATAATAAAATACTTACATTTTTCGTTTCCATATTTATGCATTAATATATTAAAAAGAAAATTACAAACTTATAATTAAGTTTTTGAATGACTTATTTGTTGAAAAATCGAAAAGGATATAATGTGTTTGGAATCACTTCTCAAATAGAGTTTTTGAGAGTAAATTTTTTATCAGTAGACCTTTTGCATGATAAAGGTTTTTGTAGAAAGCTTTATGTTGTTTGGCATGCAATTAAAAAAGTATTTGTTGAGGGGAAAAATTAGCTTCCCACAATTCAATTGGCCCAAGTGATTTGAATTCCAATTGATTGGAATTAAGCCTGAAACCAAGCCTATAAAATAGCAATTCCCTTTGAAAAGAAGGCCTACATCTGATTATTCAGGAAATTGGGTTGTAAAATGTCTATATTGCCCGTACCAAGAGGTGGGAACCAAAGCCAAGGAAAAATCAATTTCGGACAGGTTGCAAATCTCCTTAGCATCTGAATATAGGTTGTCTAGTAAGAAAATCAATGTGTCAGGACTAGGTTTAGGCTTAAGCTGACACACTGCAAAAGCAATAGAGTAATAGAGCAGCAAACATCAGAAAGTAGGCGAGAAAAAGAAGAGGTGTTGGGCACGCCATGTAGAACCTTTATATGCCTAGTGAACGAGAATGGGTTGTATGTCCCATCCAGCCAAGCTAGTCAAACTCGAGATACGATACTTGGGAGGATGAAAATGACCTGACAAAGGAGGCGAAAGCCACTAGACACCAAAGGATGAGCTAAACGAGCTCAAAAAGGGAGTCAATAAAGAAAAGTGGAGAGAAAGGGGGTTAACCCTAGCAGATTAAGACACTATAAATACCATATCATTGTTCAAGGTTAGAAGGTAGGAAAGGAACTCGGTAATAAGTTAAAGTATATCTTGGAGTTCTCTAATGTGTGAAGGAACCTTTAATAAGAGATTTCCTCACCAATATTAGTTGAAACTCTAAGATTCTCTCCATCTACTTCTTAGATTATCATTTCCTTTTATCATGATACTTCCTTTATATTAAATGCACCTCTAGCATAGCTACCAAGGGAGGGTTTCCATTTGGAAACCATACTAACTTGAGCATTGGAGGGTTTTCGCTGAAAAAACTTCGGCAACCCTTGACTTTTGTGTTCATCTTGCAGATAGCAGATATGAGTAGCATTATTTCCAAGGGAAAATATCCCCTTTGTAGAGCGGACTCCGAGCATCTAAAAGGATTTCGATAGTCTCTTTTATCAACTTAGATCACCTTGGTAACCAATTTCAGTTTTATTGTTGGTGTGATTTGGTGTTTCCACTTTTTGACATCAACAGTACTTTTTGGACTAATACATTGTTTGGCATTATGTTCATAAAAGAGTTGTATAGGTAGTGAGACATATGGTTAAGAGTCTATTGAGATTTTCCGAGATTAAACATTATATGTGTAGTTTAGAAATCTATTCCTCAAAAATCTTCTCATATATACAGAGAGACTTGAATCTCAATCATAAATTTATCGAGATTAAACACTGCATTTATAGTTTGAAAATTTAATCTCATAAATAAACATGATGAGATTTGAATTGTTATTATGAATATGAGAAAAACAAATTATAGTGACCACTTAAATTATGAATTGAGGAATGTTTATAAAAGGGTCTTATAATAAAAGGAAATAAGTAAGCGATTGTATTTTTTTTTTTTTTTTTTGTCTTAAAACAGAATAGTGTTGCTAAAGAATGAAGACTGAATAGTTATTGAAACCTAAAATCTTAATAACATGTTTATTTTTTTCTCTTACCTCTGAATATATAGTAATCTAGTTTGTTTTTTAAAATTAAAATTATCTGAAAACTAATAATTTGACATTTATATTTTTTTGCTTTTAATTGTTTTATAATTTTATTTAATATAAATACAAATAACTATAATAAATTATTTAGAAAATACCAAAATACTTCTATGTATATATTAATAATATTTTTATTCATAATTAAAATATGATAAATTATTATAGTAAAGTATTTTTCTTTGAAAAGTGTATATATATGTATATAAATAAATTATAATTGTGAAGTAAATTAAATTTATATATTTAAATAAAATAAATAAAATGATCTTAAGTTGAATTACCACAGTTATATATTTAAATAAAAATAACATTAAAAGGAATAACATTAAAAAGAATATGTATAATGTACAATTAGGACAAATTTGAAAATATGTTATTTTGGAAAAGATAGATTTGGAATAATACATTTTAAAAACTATTAAGTGATTTGACATTCAGAAAAAAGTCAGAAACTGTAATTTTTTAATTTTTAGTAATTTTTAGATGGTTTTAAGTTGTTTGACCATTTAAAAAAAAAAATTTACATAATAGGTGTAATTTAAATCCATTAAATAAAAAACGGTGGAAACAAACTGCCCCTAATGGTGTGTTAATTCATAGATTAAGGAATGAGAATGAGAAATGAGATTGATTGATAGTATTTACTTACTTAAAATTCATTCCGTAATAGGAATAAAAGTGTGGGCCCCACATCAATTTAGGGTTGTAGAATGAGAATCTCATTCCCCTCAACCTACTCGGAAATTTCATTTTTATTCCCTTTGTCAAGATCAAAAGTCTCTTATACCCTTATTTAAAAATTAAAAAAAAAATTATTTTATATGATATGAAAAAAAAAAATTGCATATTATAATAAAAAACTGCACATCATTGATTTTTCATCACCAATTTCTTAATTATCATAGTGGACTATTAAAATAATATGCAGTTTTTTTTTAAATTATAATATGCGGTTTTTATTTGATATTAAAAAACTATATATTATAATAAAAATTGCACACTAGGTTAGTGGACTATTAAAATAATATACATTTTTTTATTATAATATGTAGTTTTTTATTTGATTTTTAAAAAAAATTACACATTATAATAAAAAACTACACAATCTATAATTAATTCATAATTTTAAGAAAGATATTTTTGTAATTTATAATTAATCCATTCTGATTCCAAAGTAAAGTAAACAGTTCAATGGAAATACTGTCGATTCCAATTTCAATTCCTATAGTTAAAGTAAATAACTTATTATGATTTTGATACTTTAATCCAATTTCAAGTCATTCCGATTTTAGATCATTCCGATTCCTCTAAGTGAAGTAAACACATCATTAAATCTTTTTAATGTAGAAGGATATAATGAAATGTTCAAAATATTATGATAGACTAAAAGAAAGAGATTGAAAAGATTTTCTTAGATTTGAGCATCTTAAAAGAGTTATTAGTCAAACAAAAAACACGGTTCTTTAATTTAATCAAACAAAAAACACGGTTCTTTAAATAGAAGTTAAATAACCAAAAACAAGCACAGAGGTTTTAGATATTAGAAAAGTTGTTGAGCTTAACAGTTAACACACCTTAAAACTGTTTATAGTCTATCATTTGAAATGAAATTGTAGATGAAAGCATAATAGTAGTATTATCCAACATAGAGTTGACTTGAATATGACGGTCAAACCGACCACCGACTATATGGACCGTCGGATTGGGTTATTGAAATAGGGTTAGGCTAGAGTAGCGGTGCTAGGAATCGAGGCGGCAAAAAAGGTGGTTCATGATTCCCAGCAGCACACACACACACACACACACACATAAACGATATGCCTCCTGTTTGAGTCCATTGAAGGGTCACCGCTAATTTTTAATTTGTCGGCGCCCAATCACATTACCTTATCGTTTCCTTGAATAATCCATTTTCTTCATATGTCAACTTCACAACTACTCATTTCTCATTCTCCAACCGTTTCTCTCCACGTCGCCCCATGATTCTGACTTTACTGTTGCAGCACTCATTTCTCATTCTGCAACTATTTCTCTCCATGTCGGCCCATGATTCTGACTTACTGTCGCAGCATGGACCCTTAAATTTCATTCACTCTATGTATATATAACACTTGTATTTCTTTTTCTAAGAATTATTAGAGATGAAATTATGTACTTTTCACCATGTATTTTCTTTGTAATGTTATTGAATGACTTTGACTGATTTTATAATGATATAGAATCAACTTTACGTCGTAAAAATTATATTTAATATGATTTATGAAAAATTTTACGGATCCTATACATTGTCAATTCTAATATATTTTTTTAATATTAAAGTTGTAAATGATATTTTACATTAATAATGCTAGACATTTTTTTATATTTCATGTGTATTCCAACTCATAATTTTACAATTGAAAGTTTGATATATAGTAGTGATAAATTATTTAACTTGCAAAAATATCAATTTAATAATTATCTTATCACGAGTGTACACCCTCTCTTAGTACATATGGTTGTACAATTTTTCATTTACCTTAATAGTGGCAGTTTAAATCTCATTGCACGCATTTGATAAGTCTAGAAGTAGTTGTCTCTCTTTATGACAATAGATATCATGTTTGTATAAGTATTGATTGATCTTAATGGGTTCTTTGACTCAATTTCTTATCAATTTTTAACAAAAATTATCATATAATTTATTTAGCATATAAGTGGGGAGCAAAATGTGGAAGGTTTAAGATTATTTTAAATACTATTATTACACATTTGTGGTGTAATAACAAGAGAAGATCTATAGGTCTGGCTTGTCTATGGGTGCTTGACATGTAAGTTCAACAACTCCGTAATTATAATTTTATACGTGTATATTAAATGAAATGTGAGCATTTTTTAAGAGTTGAATACAAAGATGAACCATATTTTATATTTTAATAATATATATATATTAATATTACTAGGGTACATCATCTTATTAAAAAGAGAATCTTAGCACGGCGAACATGGGAGGGTATTTGTGTCATTTCAGTGGGGATGTCAGTCTTACGTTGCTTTCCGAATAAATTTATGTTATCAATCATAGTATTTTACAAAAGCAAAAGATAACGCAGTAATTATATAAGGTTTTTTTTTTAATTATTTTTATTAAAATATTTAAAAAAGAAAATTATATATAAAATTGTGTACGTTAAATTATAGATTATGGCATGAAAGGACAATTAGGATTCAAAAGGACGCAAGACCTCTCCATGTCCCCAATAATTTCACGAACTCTGAAATCCAGGTAAAAATTTATTATAAAAATTTTATAGCAACTTTACTGATATGGGCGCAGGCTGGTTTACATATATCTTTAATTTAATGTACTTATAGATTTTGATTTATCAAATAACTTTTGAAGTTTATTTTATTTATACTTTTTCCTTTTAAATTAACACAAAAAAGTTAAAAGTTTACGGGATATATGGAGGTTAATTACTATTTATAAATTTATATGTAGAATATCTATTGTGTTAAACGGAAAACATCAACCACTACTTACATGGCCAAGTATACTTTGGTAATCAAGAGACATAACTTTCATTTGCCTGGTTTGTGTATTTACTCCCATAGTCGAAAAAGATGCATATACTTCCATATAAGAGGATAAACCTTCTTATTTATGTTTTTAAATATCTATATCGGGTGGATCTTAAACCCATACCACTAAGGGAATGTATTCAATATGAGTTATATATATTAATTTTATCATCAGTATTTTTAATTTTAAAAATTAGAACAAACCAATAAAATTCATCCATTACATTATCTCCTAAAACAAATTTTATCTCCTATTTAATTCAAACGTAATTGATGAATTTGATTGGTTCGTCTTAACTTTTAAATTTAGAAAGTACTGATGGTAATATATATATATATATGTCTTTAATGATAGATTTTAAGAAATTCATAGATTTTATAGGCTCCATATTGATTTTATTAGAATTATTTAAAAAATCTAATGAAATCTCTAAGAGAACAATAAGATTTGTTTTAAACTTTTTTCTTTATAAGGATCACTTTAAAATCCATTAAGTCAATGGTTTTTTTATTATAACTAAATTTCATTAGATTTATACAAATCTGAATAAATTACATATAGATTTTAATGGATTCCATATAAATCCGAATTGAATACATATATATTTGAATGAAATCTATTCAATATGGATTGAATACACTTAAACTTTTAAAATGTTTTAAATTTCAATAAATTGTATATTAAATACCCCCCCCCCCCCTCCACTACTCTCTTAAGATAGATAGGAAAGTGCATAACCATGGAAGTTGGGAGGGAATGTGCTAATTTTGTCTATAATAGATCTATTATGAAGAGTTTTATTATGATCATCATCGTCATCATCATCATCATCTTACCTAGAATAAAATATAGAAAAATTCATAGACGAGGAGCAATATTTTTTAATTGACATAGGCGAAGCCGACTCCATCAATCAAAGAGAGCAATCTGAAAATTTATAAAAACTTTTTAATTATTTCAAAAATGTAATAAAAAATTATAAATAACTAAAACATTAAAAGAAAATTTAAAAGAAATTTTTTTTATTAATTTTAAGATTATTGCCCCAACGTGGCTTCGTCCCTTTATAGGCTAATATCTTAGATTAGCTATGAAGAAACGAAGAAGGGCCGACGATTGATGTATTTGTATTTGTAGTGATGTAAAATTTTAAATTATAATGGAAGAGAATGTATTCACTATATATATATGAAATGTGGTTAAAATATAACACAAAATTAATTTTTAGTTACCATATGTATGTAAACTAAGCTTATTAGCAGTAAAAGTTGAAATAGAAGTATGTGGAGAGTGAGAAAATCTTCAATAAGATATTAAATTGATGTAGTATGCTAATGTTGATATAATTTTTTAATAATAATATGATATGTAAAATAATTTTTTAAATAAATAAAAATTATCTTATAAATGAGAAAAAAAATTAATATTAATTTTTATTTAAAAATTATATCATATTTATTATTATTGAAAGGTCACGTTAACAGTAGTTTTCCACGTCAACTAAGCATCTCTTGCAATAATTTGTTGCGGAGACTTTGATTGAAACAAAAGGAGAGAGAAGCGTTGGCCAGCCAATTAGAGAAGCGTCGTTACTCTCCAGCTCTGAAGCAGACATTTTTTCGTACGCCTGCAACTGCTAACTCCCCTCTACCTGTTTCTTTGACTCTGTTTGGCAAATCACGCAAAACCCTCCATTTGTTTTACTATTCATTTTCATCATTCTATGGTCTTCATTTATCCTAATCACTGCCGGACAATCATACATCAGATGCTCCTATCCTAAGTTGTAACAAAAAAATTATGAGTTTCTTCATATATACATGTATATATATATATGTTTGTATGTCAACTCTGCTGCTTTTAGCGTCATATTAAGCCCGTCTCTATTAGTGTAAAAAGTTTAGATGAAAACCATTAATAGTCAAAACATACCAGCGGTCATGGTATAAGATACGTCATATCAAGTCAGGGGTTAGCTAATGGAAAAAATTCCCATCTTTGAATCATGCAAGTGTTGCTTGTAAGAGACTATTCCTAAATTTATTCATTATTCTATGCACAGAAATGATAATTCCCTTTTTGTCCTAGAATTTTAAACTTTATCTCTTTGTTGCAAACTCTTTTCGTTAATAGTTGTTGTCAATATTTCATGTGTAATTAAGCCAATGAACAATATTTTTTTATGGTCTAGTGTGC
Organism: Litchi chinensis; assembly: GCA_019925255.1. NCBI lineage: Eukaryota > Viridiplantae > Streptophyta > Magnoliopsida > Sapindales > Sapindaceae > Litchi > Litchi chinensis. The sequence continues at coordinate 34,818,811 of CM034461.1, forward strand.
TATGCATGAATCCACTTTCTACTTACAGTAAACACTATTTACATCATTTTTTTAAAAAAAAGCAGAAACATTGAAAGAGAATTCCAAAACAAATTTAAAATTCAAATTATATTTGTTAAATCCAACAGTAGGTTGATTTTGATGTGATTTGAACATGATGAAAATGAAATAGATTAATTTATTTTGATGAAGTAAATTGTTATTTTACTTTTTTTTGAGAAGGTTATTTTACTTTTATAGTACAAAATAGTTCACATGATACCAAATTGATAACTGAATGATGGATTAAATTCAAATATGAATTGAAAATATGAAGCAAAGTCAATTAATTTAAATCCCAGGATTAAAAAAAAAAAAGAAGGGTATTTGAAGGAAGGCAAGAAAGGTATAATAAAACAGGGTAGGAAGGGAGGGGATTTAAAGGTCCAAAAAGATGACAGAATGATAAGGCAATGGTTGGCATGGGGAGCATTATCATTGTACAAATAAGTGAAAACAAACTTTAACTACAAATAAATAAATATAATCACGTACTTTGTACATGTACTAACCTTCTTCTGTCTTCTCGCTTCTGACACTTTTGTGCATCTACTTCTTTGCAATTCTGTTTATTAAATAAAAAAAAAAAAAAATTTATACACCCACCAATAATTCAAGTGATATATATGTGTATCTATATATATTGCTTTCTGACATATTTTTAAGATCAAAAGACTACCAAGTTCAACTCATATAAAACACATTAGAGGACCTGAGTCGAACTCATATGAAACTTTAGTAGCACAGTTTAGATAATTATTTCCAAATATTAGGAGATGACTATCTATATCTTTATGAATATCAACACAAAAGATAAAATTTATTGGTACACGAACCCGTTATTTGAAGTAGCAAGTGAAGATAATTAAATACTAAATCATCTCACCTGTGAATGATTAATATAATTATCATAGCATAAGTAGAGGTTTTATTTTTAAATAATTTTAGATTATACATATAAAAATGGATAGTAGTAGTAATAAAGTAACGTGAAAGGGAGAGAGAGAGAGAGAGAGAGGGTGTAAAAAGAAAATGACATGCAGCCGCTTTTGGCTCGGCAATACGAGTCGAGAGACTTGACTGTTTATTTGGTGTCTCTCTTAAAAATCTCTCATTGAACAAGTCCTCCTCGAATCTCCTTTCACTGCTGCTTCGGGTCCTCAAAAGAGAACCCCAACAGCCAAGAGGGAGGACCCATATCCCCCTATCAAATTTACCAATCCAGTTCTACCTTTCTTTTTTATATCTATATATACACACACATACATAGAGAGAGTCATGTTTGTGTGCAAGCCTTGACAACAAGGACGAACTCATGGATTCTCTTATCGTGTCAGAATTTCAAGCCTACTTTTTTTGGTATTTGTTATTATTCCCTTGTCTTCCAATCTCTCTCTATTTTTTCTTCTGTTGCTTTCTATTTTTATTTTATTTTATTTATTGGTTTTATGTGATGGGTTGTTGTTAATATTAGCAAATCTTTCTTCTTTGCAGGTCTTGATGAATTGTTGGGGTTTTGCTGGTAATGTGGTAGGCTGAATTGTTGATGTTGTTTTTCAACGACTATGTCTATGGATTCTTCTTCTTTTGAGGGTAGCCTTCTCTTTTGTCTTTTCTCTTATTATTATTATTATTATTATTTTTAAATTATTTTTATTTGGCTTTATGATTTTCTATGATTTCAATTTTTGAGGGCATTGAATGTTTTTTGGTTTAAGTTGGGGCTAAATCTTTTAACTTTTTGCTTGATTTGTAATATGAGTGACTGATTGTCTCATCTCTACAATGTTGTGTTAATGGTGATCTTGATTTGGTTGTTGATTACAGCTTCTGGGTTTCTCTGGGTGTTGGCAAATTTTGGTTTTTTTTTTTTTTTTTTTGTTTGTTTTTTGTGTGGTGGTGGTTGTTACATGTTGAGTTTGAGATCACCATTTGTTTTATGTTATTCAGCATTTTAAGATTGGTTAGAAGAATTATATTTTGGTGGGTGACAGTGAGCTGAAATGAATTGACATCAAAATGCTACTGATGTCTTTATTTTATTTTATTTTATTTTTAATTTTGCATATTTAATGACTACATTGTATGTAGTTAAGTCAAAGAAGTAAGTTGTATATTATATGATGGCTTGCTCATGTCCACTCTACTGTTTGAGAAAACACAAGTGGGCATCCTTGAGGAAAGCCTGGAGGCATTACCATATCAGAGTCAAATGCCGTTGTGTTAATCCCACATCCTACCTAATCATATTGGGGCCTTCTGTAAAATTGAATATTATCTCTTGATGTTAGAGGGTCTTTGTTAGTGCTAGTCAACTGTTAGTTTAGTGTGTTTTTTTTTTTTTTTTTGTGTGTGTGTGTGTGTGTGTTTAGGCGTAGCTTGTGGTTTGATTTATTTTTAATGGTTAATTATTAGAAGGGGTGAAACAGATTACTTGGAATGAGCTTTTTGAATGAGTTTGCTGTCATGTGGATGCATGTTGGTTTGTTCAAGTGCTTGTGCTCTCATTAAGTTTGTGATGTTTTCTTATTTCACATGTCAAATAAATGAGGCAATGACATCGTCCTAATTTTTGGAAAAATAAGGATGACATTACAATAAACACAGCAATATTATTAATTCTAGATTTTTGAGAAATTTGACTTTTATTTTATATGATTTTGGAATTTTTTATCAACCGTACACGATATTCTTTTTCATTTATATTTTCTGTTTTCGACCTTTCTGGGGACATGTTACATACTGTCGTTTCATGTTTTATCGGACATTTCTATTCTGGCTTCGACTTATTGGTATACATTATCTGTTTCCTTGGCTCTAGGAATAGCAGCTGACCCATCAAAATGCAGTAAGTTGAGTATGGATGAGAAAAGAGAACTAGTGTATGAATTATCGAAGCGATCACATGGTGCCTCTGAAATGCTACAGTCATGGACTCGTCAGGAGATTTTGCAGATCCTATGTGCGGAGTTGGGAAAAGAAAGGAAATATACTGGCTTGACTAAGTTGAAAATTATAGAAAACCTTCTGAAACTTGTATCTGAAAAGAAATCAGGAGATAAATCAGGGGAGCATGAGGTCAAAACAGATGTTGAACCTCAGTCTTCTACTGCATCTGGACAAAAAGCATCCAAGAGGCAGAGAAAAACAGATAACCCTTCTCGATTACCTGTCCCAGTGAATGATCCTGTAATCAACAATGGGGGTAATGATTTAGTCAATGCTATTTATTGCAAAAACTCAGCTTGCAAAGCGACCTTAAGACTAGAAGATGCATTTTGCAAGAGGTGTTCATGCTGTATCTGTCACAAGTATGATGACAACAAGGATCCTAGTTTATGGTTAACTTGCAGCTCGGAGCCTCCATTTGAAGGTGATTCATGTGGCATGTCATGTCATCTGGAGTGTGCTTTAAAACATGAACGATCAGGTATTGGGAAAGGTAGATGCTATTCGGGACTTGATGGGAGCTTTTGTTGTGTATCATGCAAAAAAGTGAATGATTTGCTCGGGTAAATTTTACCACATGCTACCTCAGTTCTTATGGTTATTTTTCTTATAGTTTCTTTGACTCGCTATAGTTAGTTTGAAGGTTGTTGTTTCTTTTTGTTCAAATTCCTACTCTCATGTAGATTGATAAAAGTTGTTGACTCGTAACAGAAGATTCATTGCTATTTTAGTAAGCACTTCTTATTCATGGTGACAGATTAGGAAGCAAATCCAAAATATAGTTCGTAATTAGTTGGTTTTTGTCCTTTTTGGTATCTTTTCTCGATAATGTGTTTTCCATCTTTAGAACAGATTTAAGCGCGTTATTGCAAAATTTAGGGTGTATTTACTAATTGGGAATGAGTATCAAAGAGAATCAAGTATCATTGGAAAGGGATTCAAGAAAGGGAATGGTTAAAGTAAATACTATAATAACAAATCTGGAATTAAGTTCCTTTTCTTGATTCCTGATTAGTAGACGCGCCATTACTGCCAGCGAGTTTTGTTTTGTTTTTTTTAGTTTTGTTGCCTTTCTCGTACAATAGAGGATTGGTCTTATACAAACTTTATCAGCTGCAGAAAGTTTTTATTATATTAAGCTTCAATTAAATATCCTAATCGTTGCCTGACCTGTATCACCTCTTCTTTGACTTTTAGTTTTATTTTATTATTAGAATTAATTATTGCATAATTGGAAACCATCTGTGGCTTTGATTAACATGAAATGCTATCTTTGGCTTTGATTAACAAGAAATACCATCTTTGGCATTGATTACATGAAACACCATAAATCTATCATTTATATTTCAAATACATATTTTGTTGAATCCTTTGGTTAATTGTGTAACTCAAGGGAGAAACATGTGATAGTTCATAAGATATATATATATATATATATTTTTCTTTTCCATATTATTGATTCAAACTAGAAACCATGAATGATTGGTTTATAAAAGAAAGTGCAATTGTGTATGAGAGAGAAAAGGCAATTTATTTTCATTTTGAAACTGCCTAGAATTCCATTTTGTTTTCGGTAAAAAGGTCAAATTGAGGGGTTTATCTTTTATTGTTGCCCATCTTTGGTAGGGGATCAACATTAAATACCATGACACTTGCTTTTACTGAGAGATCCATTGCCCTTATCTACTAGCTTTCATTCCTCATTGTGTTTCTTTGTTGTCTTTAGCTGCTGCTTTAGAGATCTTGATTGAAAAGACTACAGATAGCAAATTATTAGATAGGTCTTTGACTCATATTTTGTGTGCTTCGTTGATTATTATTTTCTGGTAAAAATCCTAATGAGCTGTAGCAGTGACAACTACATGTTTTATGCATCATAACTTTTTCGTTTCATGTTGTATTTCCATTTTTTTTAAAAGAAAAGGAGGACAGAATACTGATCTTTCTTTCCCATTTTCCAAATATCTTGATAATCTTGCTCAGTGATGTATTGAAAATAGTAGATGGAATTTGCTCTGTTTCCTTCGCCACCAACCACCACCACCCCTTCTATTAACCCCTAAAAATGTTATGGTGATTTGGGAAGTTTTCTGAAGCTCTGGGCTCAGCTGAAATTTTAGTAGAATTTTAACATTCTTGAATTTGGTTGGCATGTGAGAGGCACTGCTAAAACCTATGGTTGCTAACTTGCTATATTACTACATAATTAGTCTGGTGGATGGTCATTTGAGGTTCTACATTTGGTTGGCTTTCACTTTTATTCAGTGGTAGTTTTGCATCTTCTATGTTCCAGTTTAAAGTCTAGAAGAAATAGTTGTCAATTATTGCATAGAAGTTGGATAGAGGGAATAATCCTTTCTCTAACATAGTATCCACTAGGAATCCTTAATGTAATATAAAAAATAAGCACGTAGTTTGAGTTACAAGCCTTATAATATTGATTACCTTAATTGGTATTGTTTCTTCTGCTCTTTTCTTTCTTTCTTTCTTTTATTCTTTTTCTTTTTTTGGCTGAACTCAACAAGCTCCACATTTAATCTGATTAAAATTGGTGTCTGAATTGTATATAGATGCTGGAGAAAACAAATGATGATGGCAAAGGATACTAGACGGGTGGATATACTGTGTTATCGTGTCTCGTTAGGTCAGAAGCTTCTCCATGGGACTGAAAATTACCAAAGCATCTCTAAGATTGTGGATGAAGCTGTTAAAAAGCTTGAGGATGAAGTGGGTCCATTAACTGGTTTACCTGTAAAGATGGGTAGGGGTATTGTCAACAGGCTTTCTTCAGGACCTGAGGTTCAAAGACTTTGTGCTTGTGCTCTGGAGTCATTGGAAAAAATGATTTCCAGCACCATCTTGTCAAAATCTACAACTCAAGGTACTTTCTTTAATATTCTCTCCTCGTATTAAAAACCATTATTGTTGTTCTCTGAGCCCTTTATGGCATTCTGTTCTGTGTTGCAAGCAAAACAACTAGAACGGGCTATAAAATGTTTACTTTTTGATTAAATTCTTTGATAGTCATGTCAAAGAGCTGGAGTCACTGGTGCTGGTGTCTTTGTTAGATGTTGCCCTTTTTTTGGAATAGCAGTGGGTCCATGAGGTTGCTAATGGAAACATTGTCTTATATTATTATTACATGTATGCCAACACATTGTTCTCCATTTTTGCAGTTGCAAATTCGAATGTTTCCAACATGATCAGATTTGAAGATGTTCGTGGAACATCCCTTACTGTGGTATTGGGTTCTAAAAGTCCTTCACCAGGAAATATTACTCGTTATGCCTTATGGCATTGGAAGGCACATGAGGACTTTCCAATTAGATCTACTTGTATTCTGTCTGTACCAAATACAAGGTTTGTTGTCAATGGACTTACTCCGGCAACTGAGTATCATTTCAAAGTTGTTTCCTTCAATGGTATGACAGAGTTGGATACAAGTAAAGTTTCGATCCAAACGGGTAGTAGTGGGGATGAAGTCGCAAACAGCTCAGTAGTCGAAAGAAGTCAAAGCCCAACAACAAATTGTAGCAGCCTTTCTAATCCATCGTCGGTGGAAGATGAAACCAATAATATAATTCCAGACAGTGACCAAAATGATGATCGCGAGGAAAATTATTCCAAATACTGCAAAGGCACTGATAAGATTGCTTCTGCTAATTTATCTGATAATGCTATTGATTGCATTGATGTGGGTGAGAGAGCAACCCCAGCAGATGTAGTTTCTTTGTTGGAAGAGGAACGAGCAATTAATATAGATGGGTCCGTGCCTGATTCAGATGTTCTAAAGCTTGAGAACAAGCACTCACCGGAGGGCCAGATGACCGAGGAGATGAGCACTGATAATGGATTAGATACCCCAGTGCGGACAGGTATGGAATGTGTGCCGTACGGGGGGAGCTCAGAAGCTGGTTTGCCAATCACTCCATGCAGGTTGGAAGTAGTTATGGATGGGCAAGGAAGGAATGTGAGATCCAAATCAAGCAACAAAGACCAGGAAAATGGATTTGCAAAAGGAGTCGAGCCCATAGTTGGTAGCACATCAAAGATAACTAGCGAAAGACGGGATGAGGACTGTACAGCTAATCCTGTTTCGGATATGGATTTTGAGCACTGTGTGAAAGTGATCAGGTGGTTAGAGTGTGAGGGACACATTGAGAGGAACTTCAGGCAGAAGTTCTTGACTTGGTACAGCTTGAGAGCAACTTCGCAGGAGGTAAGGATCGTGAAGGTGTTTATCGATACCTTTGTTGAAGATCCAGCAGCGCTCGCAGAGCAGCTTGTGGATACCTTTTCAGATAGTATCGCAAGCAAGAGATCATCAGTTGTGCCTGCTGGCTTCTGCATGAAGCTCTGGCATTGATTCATAATATCCTGTTATTTTGCTCAAGTCAGTTTCTCAGCATAACCCACTTAGGGTTAGCATAACATAATTCTTTAGACACCCCACTTAACATTGACTATCATCATCATCATCATCAACATTTAAATTTGTCATTAGCATTTGCCATTCTTATGATGATGTAAAAATATTAGTATTTATTTCCTTGGAGATTATACAGTTCAGTCCTATTCATTTATATTTTCCAATTCGACATTTTGGGTTGTGGACTCTTGTTACAACATTCACTAGTCCTGATCGGTCAAAGAGGTGAAGAAATTATATTAGTCTGACTTGGCTTTGCCAAATAGGTTAGGCTCAATATTGTTTTATTATTGTTCACAACTGTGTTGCAATGTTAACAAGAATTATTTAGCTACTAGTAGGTTGTAGAAGGCCAAAAAACAAACGTGTGATGTACTGTCTAAATACAGACCTGGTTCAATTCAAACTTTATTGAAACACAGATATTAACAATAATTTGAATTTTGTGTTCCATGGAACAACATGACAGTTTATAGGTTTTCAATGAATAGTAGACTTGTAGTTCTTTTTCCTTTCTTTGGAAGAAGACATGTAGTTAGTCATTGAGGTGTTAGGTGAAAATGGTGTGTCAGTCATACGCTCATAATAGTGCATACAAATTTTGAGCCAATAGTCATGGCCGTCGGCCAAAAATTGTAAAATCATTTCAGCTTTATTATTGTTTGGTTATCCTGATGATATTATCTTGAACCATATCATTAATTACTTGACATCGAAAACATATTTTATGAATGTTAGTTGAGTAATCAACTAATTTCAACTCGAGAGTATACCACTTTCCACTGTATGAGAGAATCTAGAATATATATATATATATGTATATATTATGATATAAATGCACTAACCTTTCAATTTAGGTCTTGTATTATGTGAGTAAATGTAATTATTTTTATTATATCATGTCATACATCTATATCCATTAAGTTTTCACAATTGTATTATAAAAAAAAATGGATATACATATGGATAAATAAAGCATAATGATGCACTCATGAGTTTATCTATAATTTTTGAGTTTTCATATGTTGATATGAACTATACATCTCCTATTATGATTTTGCTACGTGAGAAGACATATTATGTGACAGATCAATAAGGTATGCATAATTCATCCAATACACCCTAAGTATTTTTTTTTTCCATAAATATGTGTTAAACCTATTCTAATTACATTTGGAAAATGAGAAGCCATGCATGCATGCATAGTACTCTTCTGTACAAGCCATGCAAACAAGAAATTCCTGCATATCCATGGTCTCAGGAATCAACTTCGTTCAAAGAACGCTTTTCTTTTTCTCTGTTTTTTTATGTAGAATTTTCCCATTTTTCCTTCTACAACACAAAGTGAATTTATCGAAAGTAGCCTACAAATTTTGAAAATTGTAAAACTGTCTAGTCCTCACTAACATTCGCATTCTTTGCTCAAGCCAAATTTTTAACCAAAAGAAGTACCAAGTTGTCCTTAAAATCACCAGCTGTTTATGTAAGTAACATATATAATGTAGTATTATCCATCTCCTGGATTGGTTCTAGAGGGCGTTAATTTGCATTATCCATCTCCTGGATTGGTTTACTCTATGTGATAATATCAGCATCAATCCAATTAAGTTGATTTACTTAATAAATCGTGTCAAATATCTATGCCTCAAACCCACAGTTTAATTGCTTCACGTTTGTGTCATATTCACTAGTCATGTAGAAAATTGTCTTTCCTAAATCGTAACTTGTCAGAAATAATGTAGGAACTTTAGAATATAAACCAGAGAAGATCAAAATTTTTACTAACATTTCTAAATAATGAAATGTTTAAAAGGAACCTCTATTTATAGAGGTACATCACTAGCTCTCTTAATTTGTTTCCTAATAATTAGGAAAAATATATATATATATTTATATATATTTTTTTTTTGCTTGATAATCAAGTGGACATGCTTTCACTTGAGCTGCTTGAGTACCTGAGACTGCAGAAGCACTTGTGCCTCCAGTGTCCGCTTGTGCTTCTGCTTCAACATAACTCATTAAAATTGCTGGGCATTTGTTGCTCAGCAAAGATTCTCCCCTAACTTTTTATTTTTCTAATTTTTTTTTTATAAAAAGAATTTAAATTTAAATGATATAAAAATAAAAAAAATGTAATAATATTTGTTATCTAGTATTTTTTATATTGATATGTTACTAAATTATTAAAAGTTTAAGGAAAAAAAAAAAAGTTAGGAAAAAATCCTGATTACTGTTTGTTGCTTTCATGGATCAAGAAGAAAATTGTCACCCTCAGAATGTGTTTATTGTAATTTTCTTCGTAATTAAAGGTCATGTTGATTCAGTTGTAAAAGGTGATGAATCATATAGCTTGAATATCCTGGTTGGTTATTCTGATTATATCATCTGTATTAATTTTGGGAAAAGGCTAATGACACTCGAGAAGGCTTTTTTCAACGATTGTTAGAAAGTGAAAGTGACATCAAAATTATAGATTTATAGATTAAGGCAACAGTCCACTGAAATTTCTTGACGTTGCATTCAACGCAAAGAAGCCTTTAATATAGGTTTTTACATGAACAACAATTAGGGGACAAGTCTCTCCCCAAAAAAAAAAAAAAAATTCAGGGTCATGACCGCCAAATGTAGACCACTAATATTAATAATAAACATGACCCATGACATGAGATAATTACGTGTGCCGGGTCCCACAAATTAATAATATGCTAACTTCGAAAAATGAAAAAAAGAAAAATCACACTCAACATCCACTGCTCTACCACCAAAAACGTAGCTTAAGTCTTCGACTCAAATAAACCAAAATCTCCCCCACAAGCACAACTTTTTTTTTTTTTTTGCATTAATTTTAAAAATCCTTGCCTAAGTTTACAACAAAAATTAAAGCACGTTTATAAGGCTCCATTTAACACGTGAGATTGAAATATAGATTGGATTAAAATTAAATGGATTAGATTGAAATGAAAAATCACTATTCCATATTTGATAGATTTCGGTGTTTGATTAAAAATATCTCATATTATATTTGATGTAGATTGAGATTAGATTAAATAAAATTAATTTAAATATTTTATTATATACTTAAAATTACTTTTATAACAAATCTGAAAAAAAGAGAAAAGATATGTTATTAATTTAAATACAAGAATTAATTTCAAATAATAAAATGTAGGTTGGGTTTGAATTGAAATAAAATTAATTTAAATATATTATTATATAATCTAACTTATATAGCGCGTAAAGTTCATAATATTTTAAATAAAATAAATCTTATAAATTATTTTTTAAGAAAATTATATTGATTTTCTTTTAAAATTTAGAATTATATTATTTTAAAATATGAATAAATAAATATTAAATTTGAAATAATTGTTATTTAAATAACAATATTATTTCTAAATTTTTATTTATATATAATAAAATTAATTTTATAAAGTATATGAAAAGTAAATGAGATTGATAGAAGAAACAATTAATGAAGAATTAAAAAAAAATCCATCCCCATAGAATCCATGATGGGACTTAGGATTCAATGTTTCTACAAAAATGAGATTGAAATACACATGGGATTGAGATGTTATTCTCAAATTGAATACTTTGAATAGAAATTTAAAAATTTAAAAAAATTTTAAATTCAAATACATCATAATTTTATGCACCGAACATAGCCTAGAAGGGCTAGAGTACACAAAGTTTTCAAAACTGAAAGGATTTGTCAACATGTCTACAGGCTCCTTGTCTGTACCAGTACTACTGTGATAAGACATTTTGATGGTGCCTTTGTCCACCGATTCTCGAATAAAGTGGGGATGTGTCTCTTTGTGCCTATTTCTATTGTGAAAACAGTGATTTTTTTTTTTTGGAACATGTTTTAGTTAAGTTCGATGTCTGTGCAAGATATGGCAGAAGAATTCGTACAATTAAATAAGAAAATACATTGTTGGAAATATTAGGGACGGGTTGGATTTTGTGAACATATGTTAAGGCATGCTAAAATACTGTACTTAATTTGCCTTCTCTGGAATGATATTTAATGATTTGTTAATACTATATAAGTACCAACTCAAAAAAGTGAAAAACAAAATTACTATATGCATGAGTACACCTTTTTAATAATAGTTTGCTTGAGTAGCCATAAGATAATACGCCCTTTCGAATTTTTAAAAAATTATGACTGAACTTGACTGTTGGACTTTATGAGATCAATTTAAAACATTATAAAATTTTATTCATTCAATAAAAATTTAATGGCCAAATAAATGGTCATGGACTTTGGAATATAAAGTGGGTCAAACGGAAATGCGTATGTTTCACTATCCCATCTCTGTTCTTCGACTCCATTCCCCATCCGTCTTTCGTGGCAAAAGCTGAATGTATGGTTTTGTATAGCCTTGGAAAACTTGATGTTGTAATAAAAAACCTTATTATTTATTTTCTATTGTATATCAAAATAATAATGATAATTCATGTAACTACTAGAAATATCATGAATAAATAAAATAAAATTTATATTTGTTGCTATATTATGGGTGCTTAAAATTAGCGATTGACTTTTTTTTTTCCTTTCAATTCTTATTCATTAAATATTTATTATGTTAATTACTTTTCCTTCTAGTTGCATAATATTGTAGGTCATAAATTACCATGTCACGCAAACACATTCAAATTAAAACAGCCCTCTTTCATTTTTTGTTTTTAATATTCAGGATTAAGCCCAAACGGATGCAGTTAAATAGAATTGGAGTAATCATGAAACCTTTTAAAATTCCATCTCTTCATACTCCTAGTCATATCGAATGGTAGATTCAATCCCTTTGTGTATGGCTGAAATTTGGAATTGTTCATTTCAATTTATATAAATAACTATTTAATGTTTTAATTACTTCTTTGCTCTTTCAATCACTCTTCTTTTTTTTTATTCTACTTTTCTATTGTCTGATTTGATTATCATTTCTTCTCATAACAAAGATATCGATTATCAATTATAATAAAACTAAATTACTTCTCTAGCTTTTCATTTTCATCAATCACTAAGGATTCCATAAGGATAAAAATGTGATTTTCCTTTTACACAAATACCAAGAGTAAAAATGTAATTTTCTTTTCAAACAAATACCCGGAGGTCTAGAATCGAATGTAATTTTCTTTTCAAACAAGCACTGGAGGTCTAGAATCCCGGTGTTATTTACCATTCTCACCACAGTTTTTATATACGGTTAATGGAAATAAAATAGACCCATCTCTTTGCAAGAACAATTAAAAGCTTGGAAAGCAAGCAAGAGCTCAGCATTGGTAGTGCATGAAATGAGCAAATTGTTGGTTGGACCCAAACCACCAAGTCCTCCAATTATCGTTCTAATCGAAATATGCAAAAGCTCGAAGGAATTGAAGCAAATACACGGTCACATAATCACTAATGGTCTCTCTCAATTCTCATACATAACCAGCAAGCTCTTAGCTTTTTCTGCTCTCTCTCCCCATGGTGACCTCCGCCATGCTCGCACCATTTTCACTCGAATTCCAAACCCCAACGTCTTCGATTTCAATTCCATGCTCCTGGGTTTCGCCCAAAACTCCCAACCCCAAAAGGGTCTTTCGCTTTTCACCAAAATGCGACGTCTTGGTGTCCAACCGAACCCTCCTACTTTCACTGCTTTGGTTCAGTCGTGTGTCTCTTTGTCTTTGCTCGATCAAGTTTACGGTCTGGTTCTTAGATTCGGACACGTTTATGATGTTTACGTCACTAGTTCTTTTGTAAGTATGTACTCTAGATATGGCTCCGTGGAGGTTGGTCGTCGTGTGTTCGATCAAAGTTTGAACAAGAATGTAGTTTGTTGGACGAGTCTCATAACTGGGTATTGTAGTAATGGTCTTGTCGGTGAAGCAAGACAGCTGTTTGATTCAATGCCGGTGAGAAACGAGGTTTCTTGTAGTGCAATGGTTTCTGGGTATGTCAAGAACGGTTGTTTCAATGAGGCTGTTGAGTTGTTTTCTAAGCTGAGAAGTTGTGATGATTTCAATGTTAATGGGTCGCTTTTAGTGAGTGTTCTCAATGCTTGCGCGGCCATAGGTGCGTTTCAAGAAGGGAAATGGATTCATGGTTATGTAGATGAGAATGATTTGGAGTATGAGGTTCAGTTGGGTACGGCATTGATTGATTTCTATGCGAAGTGTGGGTGCATAGAGGAGGCGTGTGGAGTGTTTGATAAGATGTCGTGTAAAGATGTGATGACTTGGAGTGCAATGATAATGGGGTTGGCTATGAATGGAATGAACCACAAAGGGGTTGAGCTATTTGTGGAGATGGAGAAGAGGGGACCTAAACCAAATGATGTGACTTTTGTTGGAGTTCTTATTGCTTGTAACCATAGATCGTTGGTGAGCGAAGCGTGGCGGTTGTTTGGGCGGATGAGTAAAGTTTATGGGATTTATCCGGGTATTGAGCACTACGGATGCATGGTTGATCTCTTGGCCCGAGCTGGACTGGTTAAGGAGGCTGAGACATTGATAAAGAGTATGCCAATGGAGCCTGATGGAGCTATATGGGGATCATTGTTAAATGGGTGTTTGATACATGGTCACATTGAGTTAGGTGAGAGAGTAGGGAGGCTTGTGATTGATTTAGAGCCAGGGCATAGTGGAAGGTATGCCCTTTTGGCCAACATCTATGCCGCCATGGGTTGCTGGGAGGACGTTATACAACTAAGAAAATTGATGAAAGAGAGGGAAGTAGTTGCAGTTTCTGGTTGGAGTTTCATTGAGATTGATGGGGGGGTTCATAAATTTCTTGTCAATGATAGATCTCATTTTCATTGGAGAGGCATCTATAATGTATTGAATTTGTTGAGAATAGAACTTGAGGGATTTTCTGTTGTAAATGATCTATTGTTATGTTGAGAGTAAATGTCTTCTTCTTTGAGGTCTCAGACATTCCTGGCCTTTCCACATTTTTGTCTTGGATTCGATCGGTAGACCGTTTTGCATCTCTGTGTAGCATAGACTACAAGCCTACTCTTATGTGTTAACATGCACTGTGTGGAAAATCCACTACTTTCATATTGGAGTGGTCTGTTCTCTTCATTGTTTATCATTGAAAGGGTCTTTTAAAGGACATTCAATATTACAAGGTTGTTGATGGCTAGTAGGCTGCAGGACAATCCTGCCCCACTGGCTCATTGACTGGGCTGATTCTAACCTGGCTGGTTGCTAAAGGACTACATGTATTAGGGGTGGGCACAAAAACATGGAACCGATCCGAACACCCTGATCCGGTCCGATCCGTGGGTGTTCGGATCGGATCACATGTTTAAAAATAAGGTGTTCGGATCCTCACTTGTGAAAACACTATGTTTCACGGATCGGATCGGATCGGGGTTTCCAAAACCGATCCGATCCGTGAACCCGTGAACAATGATACATACATAATTTCATATGCCTTTATACAAAGTCCACTTAAGCTAACCCTAACATCCATCTTCACTCCCTTTCACTCTCATCTTAGTAGCTTGGTGAGTCTATTTGTAGCTTTAGCTTGATATTTATATGATTGAGTGTTAGTGTTTTCGTGATTTCTATGCTTGTTTGTTGTGTTCTGTTGTTGAGTTACATATTTCATTTGCTGATTTTATATATATATATTATTACTGTAAATAGATTGGGAAAAGTATAAAGTGTGGTGCTGGTGGGATTTGAACTATGATTTCCATTAATATAAAGATGGGCGTATTGAAATTCAGAAGACTTGTTGTTGAAAATGACCTTGAAAACTGAGTGCCCAATTCTCCTATTTATTTTTATTATTATTCTGGGTGGATAGTTGTCGGTGGTGTTTGATGTTGGTAGCCGACAAATGAGATGTTACACATGTTTGATGTTGAGTAATTTGTATGAATGTTTACAAAATTTGGGAGATATGTATTATAATTCATGAAGGTACACCAACAAGATATCTCTATTTATCTTCTTATCATAAGTTGAAATTGAAAGTAGGTGTTCTGATCCGGTCCGATCCGCGAACTAGGTGTTCGGATCGGATCGGTTCCTTCTCCTTGATGGATCATGTTCGGATCCAAAAATGGCGATCCGCGAAGTTACCATGTTCGGATCGGATTCAGTCGAAAGCGATCCGAACATGGTGTTGCCCACCCCTAACATGTATTGTCTTCATTTCCAGGTGACTCCGTTTGAGCACTTGATTCTTTTCGCCAACAGAATCTTGATTCAACTAAAGTCATTAGTCACGGGTGCTTCATTTAGGTTATTGGGCCCGTGGGACCCGAATTCTTTCTCCTCTTTAGCAAAGATATCAAAAGTGGTCAGAATCAAGTAACAGATGGTGATATAATCAAAGCAGGAGAGCTTCTATAATCACTCCACCACCTTGTACAATCCGTCACTTGATCACCCTTAACAAACCATACATCATCTCACAAACAGCCAACCCTACTCCTTTTGTCATTTTCTGTTGCCTTCCATACTAAACTATTATTAAACTCTTCTTCTAGGTCTTCTCTCTGTCTCTCTCTCTCTCTCTCTCTTTATCATTCTCTTTCTTGAAGAAGATGTCTGCCTATAGCATCTTTACAGCCCCAGTGGCCGGATCCAGCTACACTGGTCTAAAATCCAAGTCAACCACTTTGGTTCTTGGGAAGCATTCTGTTGAATGGAGCAGCAAAAAAACTGTCTCAAATGGTTCCAGAATTTATTGCATGAAGGTAAAGTGATTCAGCTTATATCATAGATGTCACATTTACACTGCTACTTACTGATTGATCTCTCTTTCCTTTTGTTAATAAATGTAACAGACATGGAATCCATTCAATAACAAAAAGTTTGAATCACTCTCCTACCTCCCACCCCTCTCTGATGAGTCCATTGCAAGGGAGATTGGCTACATACTCAAAAAGGGATGGATCCCTTCCCTTGAATTTGATGAGGTGAGAGCTCAATAAAAACTACACATGCCCTTTCCAAATGAGTTCCTTAGAACAATAAAGGTTACCAGTTCAAGATTTGTTCTTTTTGGGAGAATTGACATTGAAATATAGCTTCTTTTGTGTTTTAATTCCATGTCTCCTTGTTCATAAAATGTTAGGTGGGGTCTATACATAGAGAGAACAGCAGGATGCCAGGGTATTATGATGGGAGGTATTGGACACTCTGGAAGTTGCCTATGTTTGGATGCAATGACCCCTCTCAAGTGCTAAATGAAATCCATGAGTGCAAAATGGCATACCCAAATGCTTACATTCGCTGCTTGGCTTTCGACAATCAGAAACAGGCTCAGTGCATGGCCTTTGTCATTCAAAAGCCTTCCTTCACTTCCACCTAAATTCCTCTCAAAGAGACTTTCAGCACCTTCAAACTTGTTAACCGTACGAATCATGTTTGTTTTTTTAGTACCGTGCCAAGAATAAGATGTATGGATTTGGTTTATTGTTGTTTATTAGGTGGAGATGCCTTTTGCCTTCAATAATCACTCTATTATAAATCTGATCAGCACACAGGTTTAAGCTGGTTTTCTAGGGGCAGATGGTTTATCAATACCAGAAATTGTATTTTACGGTCCCCATTCCTACTTTTGTGAAAGAACAGTCACTTTCAATTGGCCAATTAAATTATAATATATTCTTCTTGGGTAAACATCCAGAAGCTTTCATTTTCTATGAGAAATATAATAATTAATTATGTCACTGAAGCGGTTGTCACTTTACACAAAATGGAAGAACAAATTCATAACAAGTACGTTAAATTTTATTATTAATTTGGATTTGAATCACTAAGGCAAAAAACAAACACCAGATAATGCAGGAAAATCCGCCACTAAATTCTAGTAGGTCCAGACAATCATGGCAGCGGCCACTAGGTCCACTTCCCTTACCACCCCCAAAACATCGAGAACAAGGTTGGACACTACCATCATTCCCTCACACAAACCAATAGATGTTCCAGCAAGTGGAAGACCCCTTCATGCGTGGCAAAGTGGTGTGTGTAGTTTTTCCCTTGTAAAAAATTACAACATATCACATCCACAGATCATCGTAATCAGAGTTACTCAATACTCATTTATTGTGTGGTGGAACTTCAAGTTTAACATTCGTCTTGAAATTCTTAGCTTACATATCACGGGAGAAAAAGAAGATAAACATTGACAACATACACAAACCAAACCGAGAATGAAAATTTTTTCCCTCTGTATTGCTCAGTGCTTACCTGAAGCAGATGTCACTAAAAGCATCAATAGCCACAAACACAGTTAATTGGACCCTCAAGCACTGCACTTGCAAGTTATATTGATTAGCTTGTACCAAGTTGACTGTTTTTACAAAACAGAAAGAGATAAATACCAATACCTATCAAAGGCAGAAATTAGATCTTCTTTTCTGCTTTAATCTCTTCATCCATACGTCTGCTTCATGCAGAAAGACGTTTGCTGGGGTATGCCTACTCGTGGGTTGTTCAGTTGAAGCTAATATCTATGATCTATCTAGCCTAATTTATGGTAATTATGAGAAAGATGAACTGTCATGAGAACTGCTAGTCGTAGTGCAATAGTGCCCCTATTGAGTACAGTGTTCTCCTGCAAAGACTACACCAAAATAAACTCCTATGGTAGTGCAGAGGAATGGATGAACACTAAAACCAGGTATAGCGGTTTTTGTAAGGGGAAGATATGCCAAAACACTGAATTCGAAACATTTTAAGATAGGTTCATGCATTAATTATGACAAATAAGAAGACCTCAGATAAACCACACAGCAGGAGTGACCATAGGGGCAACATTTAAATCCAAGCCATTCTGATTACAAATGGATCAATATCAGTAAAATCAGCTAGAACCTACCAGTACAAAAATGAAGAATCTGTTTGAAAGGTCACTCAGGGAGACATTAGATGCAGAATAGGTTCTTGATAAAATCTTACTAAGCTTAGTCCCAATGCTGGTTTCAAGCATCCAAGTCACTGTTTGATTCAATCTGAGCCAAAAGACACAAGCCATCTGAATAAAAGAAAACAGATATTAGAATATGTGAAATTCATTTGACAAATAAGAAGATAACAAAAGTTTCATCCGGTCTCTGATATCATAACCATTTTTTCATATGCCTAATTCATACTCAATTACTTGTTATTATATACCCATGTCTTGAAAAGCAGGCAGGCAATTAACAACTTTAAGCAACCTAGAATTTTGACATCTGTTCAAACTTTTTCCTGAGACTAAATTGGGGAATCAGTTAATATCAGTCATACTTCTAATGGCAGGTGCTTCTAGAAAGCTCCAGAAACTAAATAGAATTTCAAAACAAAATCAGAGAACATACACATTCAAGTAATAATTCAAAATTGAGTGGTAAAAGAAAAGCTCAAAGAGGAAAAAAGTGAGAGGAAAAGAAAAACCACATAAATATTCAAGCATTATTCCAATAAAAAATAATAATAAAAAATAAATAAATAAAGGGCAACAGAGAAACATAAGATCACAATCAATTAGTAACATGGATCATCTTGTCTGCTACAAGGAAAACTGCAAAAAGAATGCACATTGACAAATAACAAAACCAGATATTGCCCTGATGAAGAAATTTTATTTATTACAATAGATAAACTTACTAAATTGTATAAAAATGCATACAAATTCACAATGATTTTGTGCATGCGTGTGTACAATGTATCTCAAAAAACAATGTGAATCAGGCATGGATAATGATTGTTTTCTATCAGTTTTTAACAAACATTGGCAAAGTTTCAGTTTAATAATACAGAAAACCAATTGGTGAAATTCGGTTTAAAACCAAAAATAAAAGAGACTAGTTTTTTTTTTTTTTGATAGGAAACAAGACAAAAATAAAAGAGACTAGTTAACAGGGATTTGTAACTTTTACACATGTATCTATCAATATTTGAGACAAAGTTACATTACTTCAATATTTTCTCAATTACAACATTCATTATCTTATTATATAAATTATCATATGCACAAATGTATGACTATAAGTGCTTGTGCAAATACTTATTTGTGCATATGTGTGTCTATCACATGCATTTGTAAGCATACGCATTCAAAATTGACAACAATGATGGGATTATCTTGTTAAAAAATAAATGCACTTAACATACATCGTACATCTCATTATCTCCATTTTTTTTCAAAATTCATCTTTCAGTTAGATATGAACAAAATGTAATGGGCAATCTCTTAGAAGATTACCACCCAGGCAAAACAAACAGATCTACCATGGCATTCGGTTTGGTTCAGTTCTCTCCCACATTAATTGGTTATTCTTTCACACAAAATGCATCACTAACAGACACTTGGTTCAGTACAGTTTATTTCCTCAAAACCAAACCCACCAAAACATGAGAGGATGAACATTGAACGCTTAGTTGTACAGTTCCAATCAATTAATGGAGGAAATACTCATAATATTTACGTCAAGAACAAGGTGGCAAATGTTCAAATGACAAATAACAACATAAAAGTTCGAAATCCATGAGCTATCCACTATAGATGATTTTTATCATAATACCACAAAGGATTTTAAGTCAATCAAGCTCATCAATTCAACTTTTAAGAGGCTTGGTACCAGCGATTCTTCTTATTACCTAAACGCTAATAAAGGGCAAGTAGGACGTCTGTATGATTCAATTGTTACTATGAAATCCTAATAATGAACACAACATAGGACAAGGCATTTGTGGGTGTCTAGGATCATTTTTTGGCAGCCAGAAAAGACTGTTTCTTTTCTTTTTTCCCTATAGCTGCTGTCCCCTCTAAAAGACTCTCCTAGTTCTTTCTTTCTTCTTTTAAATTATTAGTGATTATGCATTGTTATAGACTAAAGATACCAAGACTTTGCAATGAAGATTTTGGCTTTCCAAAGCATTGTTTGGTAATTCAAGAAAGGGAAATTAAATCAAACCAAAGACTAGAATTGAAAATAACATTTTCTTGTTAAAATTCCATATTGTTATTGTTGGGTTTGACTACCTTATTGGTTAGAAAAGATTAACCATTAATAACTATCTTTAGCTATTCTTTGATAAACATCCTCACTACTAATTCAAGGTTTGTTATTGATGGGTAACCTTACCCAACTAGTAAGCTATAATACCACTAAGAAACATTATATATATATATATATATATATATAAATAGTAATAATAAAAAGAATGGTTGCACATAACCTGTGATCATATTACAATAACAAAAAGAAGATTTAGAATCTCACCAAGAATCAAACATTGCCAATCCTAAATGCTGAAAAGTAGTTAAATTGACTATGAAAGCTTCAAGAACCTAATTTAGTGAGTCTGTGTTGTAGCATTAAAGCAGAGGAAAGGGAGTGAAACCACCTTAGCGATTGCGCTCCATTGGCAAAGGACGATTAAAGCCACCCCTTCTGTTCATGTACTGCCTAGGCTGACGCTTTGTAACTGCCCTAACCCCGCTGACGTCAGCACCAGGTACGGCTTTCCCTTTCGTCGAATCGAACCCTGCTGGAATCCCTAATTTCCTCATCATCTCAATCTCATCCTCCCCTTCCCCCACATTCTCTTTCTTCTGCTGCTGTTCCTTTGCGATTTCGTCCACGAAGTCCGACACTGCCTTCTGCTGCTCCTTCTCCTCCTCTCGCTGCCGCTTCCTCGCAGGTTCTGGGGAGGGACTCCGATGCCGGTGGTGGTGCCGCTGGGAACGCTCCGGTGACCTTTTGTGCCGCGACCGGCTTCGGTCTGGAGTCCGAGAACGGGACCGCTTGCTCCGGGTTCTGTCTCTTTCCCTGTCCTTGTCCCTGTCCCTATCTCTGTCTCTGTCTCTGTCTCGGTCTCGGTCTCGGTCTCGGTCCCGGTCTCGGTCTTCTTTGTCGCGGCGACGGTCTCTCTCGCGGTCTCGATCTCTGTCACGGAGTCTTTCACGGTCAGCCATCGGCAATGGGAGAGTTGAACTGTTTTGGACTCTTTTGCAATTTCCACTTCGATTTAAACAACAAGTGATGTTGAAAATTGCACCAACTCCCCTCACTTTACCAGAAACTGCATTTAACCTTGGATTTTTATGTAATTGCATTAACATCCCCTTTGACTGGAATTCCGTTAGTCAATGACAGCAGAGAAAAAAAAATACTTGCACCGTTCGATTATTATCAATAAATTAACACCTCGATTAATTAATAGATACTATATGGCCTTGCATTATATAAGTTAGTTTTTAGCTTTAAACAACTACTAAGCCTTCAATTAGATTCAATATTTTTCAATCTTCAGTAATAAACCAAACAAAACCCTCCCCACAAGATGAGAAGCAAATAAAAATCTTCATTATATAAGTTAGTGTTTGTAGCAAGATCCAATATTGTTAATGATGTTAAAGCTTTGTATCAGGAGGTTGATGTTTATAAGTGATTGGCCATTTTTAGAGATAAGAATTGTCTTGCACATAGACTAACTTCTTTGGCTTTGTCCTCTATAGAGAATTATAGTTGGCATTCTGTCAATGTTTTTTCTGTTTTTCTTGGTGCTTCAGATTAATTTGGTCTTTCTTTAATATATTTGATTTTTTTTTTCAAAAAAGAAAAACAAACAAACAGAACCAAAGAGTAATAGTAATAAGTTGGTTTGTCTTTTATTACAATGTCCTTCCCCGTACTAATGATTTAATTGTGGTTGACCGTGAGAGTTAATTGTAGTAAGAACATTTAGATCATTTTCTCTTATGTTTATTTTTTCTTTAAAAATTATATTAATAAATGGGTTGTTTGGATCTCTACTATCTCTCTAGATGGTGAAGATCTATTTAAAATAATTTATAATTTTAAAAATTATAATATAAATTAAATGATTTTGAAATTTAAAAATAATTTTAAATTAAAAAATAATTTTGAACTCTTTCTTAAAATAAAAACAATGGATCTCCACCATCCACCTGTAAAATGGATGGTGGAGATCAAAAGAATTAACGAAAAAAGAAAAAAAATCAAAACAATTGAAAAAAAAAATATATTAAAAAGGGAAAAACAAAAAAAAAAAAATGGTGGAGATCAAACCAGTTGGATGTCCATTGTTCATCAATTTTGATGAATGGTGGGGATCCAATATGTGTTGGATCTCCACCAAGTTTATCACCTATCATCTTCATCAGACCATTCGACATCTCAACATATTCTTTTCCTTACCTTTTTGCAGTCCTCGAAATCATTTGGATTCGTTTTTATAATGGTGTTTTTGAAAACCATTTTTAAAAATGAAAACATATTTAAAAAATATATTTTTAAGAATATAATATATTTGGTAAGATTTTTTAAAAGTTATTTTCAAAAGCAGAAAATGATATATGTGTTTGATATTATTTAAAAAAATGAGTAAATAGTTGTTTGAATGGAAAAATAATGATTCTATTTTGAAACATGTTTTGGAAATGATGAAAAACATATTAAAAAATTTGTTTTTCACTTTTTAGTTATAATATTGAAAAATATGTTTTCCATTTTCAAAAATACATGTTACAAAACATACAACCAAACACTTTACTCTTATTTTTCATTTTTGAAAATGAAAAGTTGTTTTAAAAATCATCCAAACACCATCATGTAGAGAAGGAGAGAGAGAGAGAGGGAGAGAGAGAAAAATCAGGCCTTATCTTTATGTAAACAAAACAAAATCCAACAGAGAAAGAGAGAGAGAAGCCAATCTGAGTAAAGAAGTGAAGAAGACGAAGAAGAACAATAGCATTACAAAATGGGAACAATATGTTGGGTCGTTAATTGTCATTATCCACTTTTGCCTACTATTTATGTTATGTTTTTAGTAGAATTGGTACTTTTAATTTGTTTCGTGTTTTTGTGTTTTGAAGTACGTTTTGAGAAGAAAAATGATGGGATCAGTGAATACTAGAAGATTAATTACAGCCAAGGAATTGAAGAAATTCGAGGGGGTGATTCTACAAATTGTCATTCAAATCTGGATCCAAAAAAAAATATATATATATATATATATGATTTAATTTGGGTTTCTTTGTGTGCAAGTAAAGAATTGATTTAGATTAGGAAATAAATCCAGAAGCAAATTGGAAAAAAAAAATCATTGAGAAATAATGATGAAGTAATGAAGAATTAAATGATGATCATGAGCATTGAACATTAGGAAATTAAATCAACTCGGATTTGGAAAGGTTCTAGAAGGAAAGCAGAATTTTTTGGTAGAACGTGACATGACTTGCACAAGCTTGTATGAAGTATATAGTTCAAATTAAATGAGCCATAATATATTAAATTAAAGCCACAGATGTCTATTTTCTGTAGCCACTAACGGTTTATCAATAAGAATTTTTTAGAGGAAGTTATGACTGATTTAGTGCCTAAAGATTAGACTATTACGAGACAAGCTGATAACTATGAGAAAACATAAGAAATTTGAGTTAACTTTTTAGCATTCCTAATCAATTTTCTAAACCTTGAAATGTCCTAATTAAATAAATTAAGCAAATTAGGAAGAGTTTTAGACAAAAAATAAAAAGGATTCACGTTCCATATCAAAACTTGATTCCAAATCAAAGTTGGAAGTGAAATCCTTCTCAATTGAGGAAATATTGTCTCTCAAGGATTGAGTGCCTATAAATAGATGTCTTCACCACTTAGTTGAGACACATATTAGAGAAAGAGAGGCTAAAGACTTGACCTGTAGCTACTCTTTATTTTTATTTATTTATTTATTTTATGTCTTTTTTAGAGCCATGTGTGGCTAATTTTTTTGTTAATTAGGGCTAACTTGAAGCCCTGAATATGAATTCAATCTATTATTATTTTTAATGAAGTATTTTATTTTTGCATAATGAATTTAATGTCTCTATTTGAATTGTATCCTATTTATTTTGTTTCTTTAATTGGCCATCTTAAGAACGTTTTTTAGAATTGTGTTGTGAGAACATAAACCACACACCTAATGAAAATATTCTTTGTTTGCAACAATTAATTACTTACGAACCAATTGAGGGATATTAATTCATAGATACCTAAGATAGACACCATGTTCTAGGATTTGTGTAATATTCATATTATTCTAATACTTAATGGATTATGTTATTAAACTTAAATAGACATCATGCTAGGTTATAATTAGGAATGCATGCATTTACGCAAACACCATGCGACTTGCATATTAACTGAGAAAAAATTAATACAACATGTAGTATGACCATTACCTTGTCGTGAATGTCTGCATTATGCATTGATATTATTATGCTTCATTCATTTATTCATAGATTGAATGATTGTTTAGTGGTTGATAGAATGTTCTAGTTAAGTTCTCTTATTGATTTTGTTTATTGATTTAGTTTTCTTATTAGAAATTAATTTCAAAACCGCAATTCCAAAAACCCCTTCTTTCTAATTTAATTGTTTTGAATGGCCCAGAATTAAAAGTAAGGCAATAACTTTTCATCATGGGATCTACCATTGCTTGTCACTATACTAAATCAAACGATTTGTACACTTATAATGTTTCAATTAACTGGTTTATTAAAAAATTAACCAACACACTACAGACGTGGAGGAAAGTCAATGTCCCTCTCAAAGGCACCACCAAAGTCGATCTCGCTCACGTCAACAACTATGCAGTATTGTTCTCTCTCTCTCTCTTTTCCATTCGATTTGATTTTGATTTTGCTATTGTGTTATTAATAGGACATGGATGTCGCCATAGTCAAAGCTACTAACCACATTGAGTGTTTGCCCAAAGAGGGACACCTCGAAACTTACACATCAATTTTTTTTTTTCTTTTTAATTTCTAATTTTGTTTTAGAAAAACCAAAATAACATGTAAATTCGATTCAATTTTGTTTTCTTAAAATATATATATAACTGAAAATTGTCACAAAAATCCTAGTTGCCTAGCTCATCACATTCAGTTTATTACATCATCTGGGTTCATTCAACATCTCACACCATCTGGGTTCAATTCATCACCCATCATCTTCAATGAGCTCCATCTCAAATAGAGTTGAATTGCTCCATCTGAGATTGAGGTGCTCTCCATTCTAATGGAGTCGATGCTCCATCTTTGGCGTGAGATCGAGCGAAGGTGATGTTGTTAATAGTTCATGATGTTGATGGAAAGAGTTTTTGAAAGAGATGGACGGTTCATGACGTTGATGGAAAGATCTCATTTTTTTAGTTTTTTATTGAAAATTTTCAATTTTATTTATGTTATAATTTAAAAATTATTTTTAATTTTTAACTATTTCTAGAATTTTTATTTTTTTAAATAGATCTCAACAATTTATTTTCAGGATGGATAGAACGATTGAGATTTTCTAAGTGTTTTATATATATATATATAGTTATTCGGGATATTATGGTCTTTCACCTCTATTTTGACAATCAAATATCAACTCTCAAGATTAACTATGATCAAATCGTTAGTACAAGAGAGAACACTGTAATAAAAGACAAACATTGTTTCCGTTTGTCATTAGACAAACTTCTAGAGGGTTTTGGATAATTTACTCGTTTTTTGTTTTATAATATTTTAGGAAAAAATATTACTGGATTTAATCTAAAATTGAGTACATATTTCCAATTATAAAAAATATTTTATTAAATTAACTACTGATAAAAGAAATTTATTGACAACATATGAAGATTAAAATCATGTTGGATATAATAGTACGATTAAGTTGGAAATATATTAAAAATAATTTCGTGATTTGATATTAATTATTAAGTGTAAGCCTCTTATTTTAATTAATTGTATAATTATTTGATTACTTAAAAAAATAAATAAGTTAATAATTTAGCAACCCTCTAAAACTGTATTTACACCCCTAATTAATTTTTTTAATAAAATTTCAATATTACCTTTATATTATATTTATCCTCAGGATGATATTAGTGGTGATGATGATGATGAATATTATGATAGTGACCCATCCAAACTGGACTCTGCTCTTGTTAAGATCGTACAAGGCATCTAAATTAGCAGACGGGAGCTCAACAGAGGGGGCATGAAGGTTTCTTCTGGAACCATGAAAGAATGTAGTTGGTGT
Organism: Litchi chinensis; assembly: GCA_019925255.1. Classification (NCBI taxonomy): domain Eukaryota; kingdom Viridiplantae; phylum Streptophyta; class Magnoliopsida; order Sapindales; family Sapindaceae; genus Litchi; species Litchi chinensis. Next base: position 34,845,265 of record CM034461.1, read on the forward strand.
GAAAAATATGAGTGCATGGTGTTTGAGATGCAATTTGTCCAACACCTACACCCTCTAAGTATATTGAACAATCCACTGATGATGAACCCTCAACTTTCACTTCCTTCAGCGCTTGCATCGAGGCCCTCACCTGAGACAAACCCACCGGGTTATATATTGGTTCATAATCGTTCAAGTGTCGAACATTTTGGTTCAAAACCCATCTGCACCGGCACAAACTTCATCGAACGATTTCTAGGGTCGTTCCTTGTCAATAAAACCAATTCTGCTGATGATTCTTTGCTTTATAATATAAGGAGAATATTGGATTTCTATGAGAAAGTAAATTAGGGCTGTAAATGCAGTTTTAGAGGGGTTCTAAACTAACGCCACTCTAAAACAAACGACCCTAAAAAACTTTAATTAGAATTTTAAGCTCTCAAGTGTAGTGTAAAAATGAACGTGGCCCATAAATTTTGTTTAATACTTGGACTGTATCCTCTCGGTGGGCTCTTTGTTGGCCATTTTAATCCCATCGTAGCCCTGTAATACTTTGTCGAACTGGGCTTCAGGCTGTGCACATCATGTTTAATCTTAAAAAAAAAAGGGGGAAATATTAATGTGGTCCCTAACGTTTAACTAAATATTACTTTTTTACTAACGTTTGCATTTTGAATTCCCCTCATCCCTAACGTTTCGAAAATGTATCGATTTAGTTCATTTGACCAAAAATTGACAGTCAAACATGACAGAAATGATAAAAAGACAGATTTACCCTTGATATAATTTAAAGTAGTTAAAATGACGTAATTACCCTTTCAAAAATTTATAATTATAAAATAATTATCTCTATTATTACAAAATTACCATTGATCACCTCCAATCAAATTATGACACATCATTTAATCATTTTTTTAATTCAATTTACAATTAATAAATATTTTAACTAAAAAATAATATTTTAATATAAAAAAAATTTCTTTCATCTTCCTCATCTCCAATTTCATTTTCTACATTCCTCAAAATCATTATCTTTATCATTTTCATCCAATTAACATCGCCCAAATTAAACATCAACATCAAACCAAACATCTTCCAACTCTTAAAAAAAAAAAGGTTTATGCAAATTTAAAAAAGAAAAAAGCTTATGTAAATTAAAAAAAAAAAAAAAAATTGGAGATGGCATCGCCATCTCCAACCAGTCTCCACCATCGGAGACCAATCTCCGACGGTGGAGACCCTTTGGTCTCCATCGCCGGAGACGTGATGGAAGCCTCCATCGCGTCTTTAGCGATGGGGACCAGATGGTCTCCATCGCTGGAGACCGCTGGTCTCCAGCTGCTGGAGATCAGGTCTCCAGCGTGTGGAGACCATGCCGGAGTAGAGACCGGCCTGGTCTCCACTCTGGCTGGTCTCCACTCCGGTGAGAGAGACCAGTTTTCTGATTGTCTTGCCGGAACGGGGCGGTCTCCATGGGAGACCCGGTCTCCCATGGAGACTGTTTTTTTTTTTTTTTTTTTTTTATAATTAATTTAAAAATATTGTTTATATATTAAATTAAAAATATTGAAATATATATTATATTAAATATACATTAAAATATATGTAAATATATTCAAAATAAAATGACCAAAGTAACCCTCTCTTTGTTAAGGTTGACTAACATTTGACTAACAGAAGGACTAAATTGATACATTTTTAAAACGTTAGGGATAACGGAAATTCAAAATACAAACGTTAGTAAAAAAGTAATATTTGACTAAACGTTAGGGACCAAATTAATATTTCCCCAAAAAAAATGTATCTAGATTGTGATTCATTGAAAATTAAAAATCATGTGAAAAATATGCACCACTTTTATGGTAACAATGCTAGCAATCATTATAATATGCAACGTGACAGAAATGAGTTTTAGCCATTTCCTATTATGTCCTATTATAATTTCAAATTACGTTTTGTAAGTAGTTGAAAATCATATGAATAATACCTTTTCTAGGCGAAGAACACTAGTTACCATTATATGAAATGTGATCATGATGACTTGCAACACAATGATGTTGATGTATATGTTTAAACCAGAGGATGATGCCTCTCAACATGACCTCCTCTGGCCCAAATTAGTGCATGTATATTGTCCATAATTGAAATGGACTAGATACACAATTACACCAATAAGTTGTTAATAATTGTAATCATTTTATTGACAAAGAATTATTTGAAGCTCTTTTCATGAAATTAATTGTCCTACTCCTAGTCCCTATCATTTCCATCCTCGCTTGGACATTGCACATACTTGGCCAGACATGATGGTACGTTAAATCGGTTTTGGCTACCTTACCTAGTAAAATTATCTTTTGATAGTAACTCTTAGATATTGATAATATCTTTACAATCAGTTATTGATGGTTAATTGTACTAATTGGGTTAAGTAATCAAACCCATGTTAAATGTATAATCTAATTTAGTTTTGGAATGTTTGACTCCGACAGTAGATCCCCAGTAACCTCAACCCAAGCCAACCAACCAACCAATACCAACCCTCAACATATTAAGTAATTGAAGTTCTTGCATGCTTACACCGGTAAACGTAAAAAGCAGGTAAAAAGGATTTCCGGACCAGTTTACCTTCTCTCTTCTTAAAGAAAACCGCTTTTTAAAAGCACTATACAAAGTTCTCATTGTGAGTCGTTATTGAGTTTAAATCATTAATTTATTATAGTAGTTACATGAGTGGTTCATTTTACCTGCAAAAAGATGCCAGAAATCCTCGTTTAAGGTGCTTCATGAGTCCACATCTTCCTCTTTCTCTTAAAATTTGACTGCACGCATGCATGCATGCCTCTCCGACCCTGAAGCCTCTGATGTGAACAACAGTAAAGCATCACTTTCTCTTGTTTTGAAAATATATAATTTTTGTTTCTTGTTTTAAGGGAAAAATTTGGTGGAATAAGGCACCAGATTTTTGTTTTGCTCTTGGTTGGCTGGAAAATATCCCTATCTAAAGTACTTTAGGTGCACAAGCTTTGATAAGGTGGAGATGAGACCGATATGGTTGGCCCAATTTTTACTGTTCATAGACCAAGAAAATGTTGGTGATTGCACAAGGAACGATAATAAGTCTAGTTTTACAAGTAGAGTAGTTTATGGTTTAGGATCAGCTGTGACCCCTCTCCCAAAAAAAACATGCCCTTTATTTTTTATGTAATTTAATGACATTTTTAAAAAATTTTTTTTTGAAAAATTTAATGAGAATTTTACTTCGTGCCTTTAAGTATATTGATCCTCGCAAATAATATTTTTTTACTCCACTCTCCAGCAAAAGTATGTACATTCTTGAATCACATAATACCTATTAGGCTTAACAAAGAAGCGTTGGTTATATTTACTCATAACTTACATGATTGATATACTTTTTCAGTTTCTCTTCACATCCATAATACCGGATTGAAATGTACTATAGATATCTATTAGTACGTGTGAAAAGTGGTTTTCCTTTATTATGGGATTATATATCTCTTTATGTTATAGGAGTAGATTAAGTCGGAATAGATCCTAACTCTTGATTATTGATGTTAGATTATCTATTAATTATATATATAAAGAAAATTGTCTATTATATGGATTCTTTTTAAACAAATGACAAAATGTAAAATTTTAAGATACGATTCAATGTTTGGTTAAAAAAGAAAATATTTTTTTCTCATTATTTAAAATTCTCTCATTATATATATATATATATAATTTCCAATAGCAACCTTTTACTTTATTAAATGAGCACCTTGAAAAATTTTATATATTTTAATTATATCTTTTATATGCATAGTGGGAAAATTAAAATACATATTTGAAAAAAAAAATTGAAAATTTTTTGGATTCTTGAATTATTTTTTCAATATGTCCCTATTTCTAAAATATTTTACCTTTAGTTGAAAAAAAGTAGTTTGTAAATCCAAGAAAATTATCTTTTGTTTTGTTTTTTGTTTTTAACAAATCTAGTTCACTGTTTTCATTGTTCATACAAAAAAATGACATTAAAATTCAGTTAAATCCACTAGATTTCATCAAAGTGTTTGAAGTGTGCATTGTAAAAATTCTTCTCTTGAAAATTACCCTATATATATGCATATAGTATATAATTTCTTTTCTCCTCAATGTGCATTGGTATAATAAATTCAATTTCTTAATTATCAGCTGTTTAATTCACATATTTTCATGTAGTTTGATTGTTAGTAAATTATCTCGTATGTTTAATCACTTACTCATATACAATGTATTTACTTAATTAATCTTCGTACAGATTGAGATGAAATATATATATTTTTCGTATTAACATTATTTTTCTCTTCTGAGAAGACCGAACCCATCTATTGTTGACATATGATGGCCAAACCCAATCTTCCACGATGAAATTACACAATGCACCCATATAATATATGCAACCGGTTTCATCTAGTTGGACAAGTGTCATTAGAGGGTAGTAGGAAAAGTTGTCCAACTAGATAAACCATTGCACTATTGTCACTAATTGTCATCTACATTCAAACAAAGTTATATAATTCAATGTATGTGGTATTAGAGAGTGGTGGGAGAAGTTGGCCATTGTATGTTCAGACAAAATGTTCTTGCCCTTTTGGTCAATTGCTCCTCTTGGGATCCTCAATTTACTGAACCACCTTCATTATCTAACCAAAACCATTACACTATTGTCACTAATTGTCATCTACATTCAGACAAAAATAATTCAATGTAATGAACCTGGCCAATTGAGAAGTCGTCTTAGTTGCAACCAGTCTTGTTTTGGTTGCACACATACTTATTTGTATTGTTTGCACAGTTGTACACTGTCTTATGTTCAGTTGTTTTAGTCTTTTTATTCTTTGAAACGAAGAATCTACTAAATGAAACGAAAATGATTACAACTTAAAGATCTCTTAGAACCAAAGCCTCCACGAGAGGAGGACAAACCATCAATCCAAAGACGAACGATATCACAATTCAACGCTTACTCGACGACATTTACGAGCAATATTAAATTAAAATTCTTAGAAACAAAAGAGACTCCGCTAGCTACCAACACAAATATTATACAAAGAAATAATATAAAAAACAACTATAAACCAATATCAGCATTGGACTCTGTCAAAGAATTAACCAGCTCCACCACTGTCAAAGCATCATACTAAGGTTAAACCCAGCTCCCAAGCCAACACAGTCGATTAGTTTGAGTTTTGTATATAACAAACATCAAATTCGAAAGCAAATAAAATTAAAATCGATAAACATTATGTTCGGACATAATAAATCCAAAAGCAAATATATAAACTGCCATTGCTTTCACAACATCACTAAATGCTTCATGTCCTTAGGAGGAGGTGTGTGCCACCACCATTGGTTTGAGGAGAGGTAAGGCACACCTCTAGTACTATTCAATGGTGGCTATTGCAATGAAATATAAGGGAGGTAGTGTTCACCACCACTTTTGCTGCCCTTCAGAAAATGATGCTTGCCTCTGTAGAGCCTACAACCTTTCACGGACAAGAACTTTAATTAGACTTCAGTTGTTTCATTTTGGATTTATTTTTTATTTTAAGGGCATTTTTAACAATATTGTAGCCACTTCTAGTCAAACTAATGGAACCTATAATCATACTTAGAGTAGTTCAAAGAATAATAATAATAATAATAATCATAGGTAGAGCAAACTTCATTTTAGTCCCTATAATTTTGCGGTATATAATTTTTTTAAGCCAGTTTTTATTTTGAATTCTTATGGTCTCTAAATTTTCATAAAATCATCAATTTAGTCCGTATTGTTAGTCAAATATTTGTCAAATCTAAAGGAGGGAGGCGGTTATTTTCACCATTCTAATATGTAATTCTAATTTTAAATTAAATTTAATTGGAAAATAAAAAAGAGATTAAAATCAAAAATATGTGGATCTTTACCATCTATCTGGATCAAAAGTAATTAAAATAAAATTAAAAAATTAAATTAGATAAAAATTAAAATGGAAGACTGATATCCACAATCTATCTTAGAGATAATAGTGAAGATCAAAATTACATAAGCAAAAATTTTTAAAAAAGAGCAAAAAATTAAAAAAAAAAATGCTTTCGTCTGATTAAGATCCAAATTGGATCTTCATTGTTGATGGATCCAAATTAGATCTCCATCATAGGGAGGATCAAGAACAACTTTGATTTGGTATTGAAACAGATCAATTTGATATGTTTTGAAAACCAAATCATTGAATGATTATCTAGTTTTAAAAACTAGATTAATTATAGTTTTCGAAACTAGATCAAACTTGATCTCGTTTCAAAATTTGATCAAACTTGCAAATCAAAGATCGAGCAACAATGCGTTCTTTATTCTCCATCTATCTCCATTAAATTTATTCTTTATATTTTGAAATTAGTTTTCTATTAATTTTTTATTTATTATAATTTTTCTTTTCCTTTTAATTCTTACATTTTAAATTTTATAAATAGTTAATGTTAAATAAATATATTTTTATGTAACGTAACTAAGTATATGTCCAATTTTAGTTGCTCTAGGCTAATTTATTTTTTGTATTTTAAAATTATGGTGATATGTGTTAGCTCCTAGTGGTAAGTTAAAAGATTAAAATCCAAAGGTTAGAGGGCAAAATGACACTTTTATCATGTTTTTAAATTATTACAAGTAAAATAATATTTCAACGGTTTTTACATGATCAATTATTAAAATTCTGATCGAATGGACTAAATTGATGAGTTTATGAAAATTTTAGGACCATAAAAGTCAAAAATGAAAACATGTTTAAAAAATTATAACTCACAATAATATAAGAACTAAAATAAAGTTTGCCTCTATAGTTAAAACTTAAAAGTATGGGTGTAAGTGTTGAAAACTATATTTCGTTATTTAGTAGCAATTGTACCATAATTTAAAGGTGTTAACGCAATTCTCCCTTTTATTGTTAATAGCAAAACTACAATATAATTGAGATATACCATAAAAGGCTTTGTTTTTATTTTTTATCAAAAGCTTTGTTTCATAGAGCTTTTAATCAATTAAAATTAGAAAACTACCCATACCTTCAATAAGGGTAAATTTTGAACCTTTACTCTCTTAGGATTAAAGGAGTTGTTCAACCATTTCTGTTAACAGATGATATGCAATTAAAATTAGATCATTTAAAAAATAATAGTGTTATAGAAAAGGGTATATGTTCTTAGGAAAAAAAAAAAGGTATATGGTATAACTTCTAAAAGTGATTATTTGATCTATGTTGATTTGAGAGTAATTTTAAGAGGTATGTAAGGGGTTATTTTTATAAAGTGATTGATGAATCTTGTTGACGTATGGAATCAGCCGACCAGGAGATCCAAAAGCTCAGACTGCGATTTTGATAACAAACGATAATTAATATTGTTTAAGGTAGGTATGTGGCAATAAAGAAGATTAAATATTGGTTAAGGTAGATGGATGATAATGAATGAACAATTAATAACAAAAGAAGGGGAGGAGGAAGAATACAAAGATAAGGATTTTTTACGTGATTCGACAAGTGTGCCTACGTCTACAGGTCACCCTAGATATACTTTAGCAGAGTGACGGTAATATTGATGTTTTTACAATGACCATCCCCCCTATTTATAGAGAAGGGGAGTGACAATATAGTGTTTTACACGCTAAAAATAATTATTGTTTTCAACTAATATGACTTATGTCATACTGCATTTATTGCTACAACACTAATCATTCTTACATTCCAATGCTAGCATTAAATGCTTCAGGTAAAGTCTTCTCCGTGTTAAATGCACAGTCATCACCGCATTAAATGACTCTCGAGAACTTTAGAGATTGAGTCGGCGTGAAATCAAGAAATCAGGACGATCTGACATTGGTTTCCCAAGACACTACATGGCGTGAGCTCATCAATCCGACCTGTTCACTTATGCGAGCTGAATATGTATTGAGGCGGACTTAGACGCGGACATGAGTTGAGGATGCATCAAAGTAGATCTGATGTAGACACGAACTGGACATGCACCAAAGCAGTTTCGCCCTAAGCGCGAGCTTAAGGGTCTGGCAAACTCGTTACCGCGACCTAAGAACTAGGCTTTTTGGGCCTTTTGTTGCCCTACTCACTTTTTCGGGCTTTCAGCGACCTATTTGCATGTGTCATGAAAACGGGCATAACACTAGCCCCCCCAACTCTTAGTGCGATCTACGGGCTGAGAGCTGAACATGCTGCTTCCAGTAACCGTTTGCGAGCTTGGGAGACGTCGTTTCACCTGCCGAACCGTGACTTTTGACATGTGGAGTCTGTTTAGGCATCGGTACCATAAACACGTCTCAGGCCACGCGCATTTAATGCGCATGTCTTATAACTGACAGAACGTGATGATAAGAGGCCGAAGCTAATATTGTACCGTCAGATCTATGACGATTATACTACTGCCAGATCGAATGGTTGAAACTAGAGGCTTATGCCTATATAAACCTGGTGCCATTTCACTTTCATTTTTTACCTTTGCCATTTCGAAACGAGACTCTGCCAAATTTTTTCCTCACCATTTCTTCTTCGTTTCTTCCCTTCTTGCTTAGATTCACCATCTTCAAAGATCAGACCCTCTTACAAGCAGACGAGCGTACACAGTAAGTCCCTTGAACTGGCTTTTAGATTTTCTTGGTTGTTTCTGGTTTTTGGTTTGCATCTTCTTCTGATGCGCTACTTGACTTCGAGTCTTGCATGCATGTTTTGTGTTTCAAATGCGCAATATGTTGCCTGAAATCTTTTGCTATTTACTGAAATGGTTTCGATGCTTGTGGATCTTACTGTCTGTTGGTGGGGTTTTGTTGCTTGTATTTCAAACTTTGTATGTGTTGCTTGCGGCTTTTGATTGTTTGAACAACTTTGGTGCTTGTATTTGAGATAGCTTGTCTTCGAACTGTTTGATAGAAGTTCTGTAGATGTAGGGTCGTAGCCTTAGGTATAAGTCCTTTTAGCTTGGTAGGCCAAACCAACCTAATGAGCCCTCATTTTGGGTCATCGATGCTTTTAGCAGTAAAGCGCGCGACTTGACGCATAGGAAAATAGATTTAGGAATTCCCTGTTTTAGCTCGCTAGGTTCAGTATACTTTTAGCGTTTTGATACCATTCCTTTTTCTCTGTAGATGTCAGGTCGCTCGCGTTATGATCATCGAATTGGCGATGTCGATGAAGCTTTTACCCCTGAGGAACAAATAGAATAGCAAGTTAGAAACACTTAGTATACGACCTCCCAAAGTAGTGAGGTCGCAGAAGAGTTTGTAAGGCGAGCTGAGCCCTCCACATCTCAGCCCGCGTCTGGGGAAAGGGCAGCTCTGGAGGTCTTCCACCGATATGCTTCGGATTTCAGTTTTCCAGCAATGAAGACCTTGGCTGAGGAATACCATTTCCTTTCAGGATGCCGTGCTATGACTCCAACCCTCCACGACCATGCGGCTTATCCCCCTTCCGGATTTTTCACTGTTAGTCGCAAGCACCTAACAGTCGGGCTTATGTTTCCCATTTCTGATTACTTGATAATCCTTTTGAATGATCTGGACCTCGCACCCTTCCAACTGACTCCCAACTCATATGTCCAGATTACTTCCCTGGCTGCCGCTTTTTGCTAGGCATAGACTCGACCTCCCTAGCCCTAAGATTCTTCGTAGCTTATTTAGCTTCAAAGGTACCCACGGTTGCTAGGCAGAGAAGTGAGATGAGTTATACTATATCTCAGCTCGCAACACTACTTATAAGGAATTCTTGCCCAAGGGTAGTGACAAGTCAAACGTGGGAGATTACAAGTCCCACTAGTTTTTGGTTACCTGCCTTTCTCTCCATTACTTAAGAAAATTTTCGTTTTTCCTTTCTTTAGGTAGATGAGGACTTTAACTCGCAAATAATAATAACTCCCCCCCCCCCCCCTCTCCCTTCTCTTTTTATTTTTATTTTTATTTTTATTTTATGAGCTCGTCCTGTTTTGTAGGCATTTCTACTCGCAAGATCAAGCTTACCAGTGACGAAACTGCGACCTTGGAGAGATTTGTTGCTGTAAAAAATAATTTAGACGACCTACTGCCTTCAGATTCCGAGCTATGAGCTTTCGACCTTACTCATTCGCTCAAAAGCAAGCGCTTGAATCCTTATTGCAACCTCAGAGTTCGCGTGAAGAGAGAGGTCACGTCAGTTTTTGAGCCATTCGAAGTAGAGAGCCCGAGTCCAACCAGAAGTTCCTTTGAAGAAATGAGTAGGCTGGCCTTAGTAGCGCATTGGTCTCGCGCTCCGGCTAGGTTCGCGGAGCCAGATGTCATGATCGTGGACCCCGTTCCGGCAGATCCTATCCAGCAGGTGCCTCCTCAGCCCGTTGATGCAGCTGTTTCTCAGGTCGAGACAGCTGTGGTTTCCAAAAAGCAAGCCCCCAAGCCAAAGGCTACTCAGGGGCAAAAAACGACGGGTCAACTTGCTGCTAAGAAGAATAAAGCTCTAGCTGGAGGGAGCCTGAGCTTGAGCCCGAGCCCGAGCCCGTGGTGAAAGATAAGGGGAAGGCTATAGCCCAGCGCCTACCTTCCAAACGCCAAAAAGTCGAGAAAGAGACGGCGGTCATCATTGGAAGGGGCTCAAGTGCTCGAGCTCCGAGGCGAGCTGATGAGTTGGCTGAGGAGGAGTCTGAGGAGCGAGCTGAAGCAGCAGCCGAACAAGAGTTCTTTACTGACCTCTTGTATCTTATGTTGCAGTTCATAAGTAACCATACTCCGAAGCTCCAGAATGAGAATTTGGCGGGCCGAAATCTGGTAGGCTGTGGAGTTCACCATATAGTACTGGTAAACTTCAAACTTCAAACTTATTCATCTCTGTTTAATATTTCCAGCTCGAGCTTTAATCTTTTTCTCCTTTCAGGCCGGCATGACCCTGATGAAGGAAATTGAAAATCAATAGAGTGAAAGGGTAGCTTTCAGGCTCACCGAGTAGGAATTCGAGGTTGAGAGAAAGAAGCTATATGACGAGGTGAGCTTCCTCCAAAGGAAATCTCAAAACGCGAAGTCAGTCGTTGAGAGGCTTGAAGGCAAGCTAAAAGATGCTGATGAAGCTCTGTCTCGCAAGGTAGCTCGCCGAGAGACCATGACCTTAAAATTCAACAAGGTTGAGAGGGAGTTGAAGAAAACAAAGGACGAGCTGAGTGCTGTTGAAAAGAGTGTCGAGGCTACGGAAAAGAGGGTTGAGGTCGCGAAGAAGAAAGTCAGCCTGGCGCAGTAAGAGGCGACTATGCTTAAACAGCAGCTTGCTAGAGCACAAGAAGAGATCGCCCAAGCTGAGGGGCACACTCAAGCTCGGGTTGCTCAAGAGCGGGAGGATGCTATTTTGGAGACTGAAAGCGCATTCTTGTACATGCTCTGGTTGCAGCATCCGGACATGAACTTTTCATTCTTTGGACTGGAAGTGGTTGAAGAAGTCCAGTCGTTCGCAGAGCGCACTATCGGTGCTCAGGGTGTACAACAGGGTGACGCTTCCTCAGCTCTTCCAGCCACCCAGACAGCAGCTCCTCAAGGTCCTCCACCAGATCCAGCTTCAGAAGGGCCTCCAACTCCTCTCGACCTTCCAGCTCCCCATGGTTCCCAAGATCCTCCAGTTGCCAAGGTTCCATAAGAGGCTTCGCAGAGTCAGCCTTCCTCAGATGCACCTATTACTACTTAGCCAAATTGTTAGTTTTTTTTTTTATTTGTAGTCATTGAACTCTCCCTCTTTCTGTGGGGATTTTATTTTCAATTTTTCATGTATTGGATAGCGATCTCGTAGATCGAAATCATTTTATAAAAAAATTTTCTGCAATTTGCTTCAACTTTTTGGCTAAGTGTGAAATATGTATGGCAAAGATTGCAAACTAATGCTTATTGATTTAAGATAATAAATAACGAGCTATTGTCAAGAACTGCTAACTAACAATATGAGTATATCGCAATCATGATAGAAAACTAGGTCGCAATTAATAATCAATCCAATTGCACCTTTTAGATAAATGGACAAGTACTTACAGCTCGCGGGGTGCTCATTCAAATACATATTTCAGAGCTTACTCGCAATGAGATTTTACGAGCTGTTGAAGCATTTTCCTGAACTTTAACGATTTCAGGTCATTGAAGCACCTTTCGTGAGTACGTCGGTTCGCGATTCACAAGCAGCTCTATTCGCGACATCATAGGTTCACGATTCACAGGCAGCTTCTTTCGCGAGAGCTTAGATAGCAGTTCGCAGGTCGCGCCTTTTGCGAGGACATGGATCGGAAATCTCCTGTAATACCCTCCAAGGTGCATAAATAGTAACCCCTTCCGGGGGTGAGATTTTTCGCGTGAGTATTGATAGCAGGTCTCTGGTAATACCTTCCAGGGTGCATGGATAGCGACCCATTCCACAGGTGAGACCTTTATTACAACTCATTCCGCAGGCAATCGCCTTTTAGCGTATGAGATAAGCAGTTTCCAGATAATCCCATCCAGAGGGCGCAGACGGCAGCTCATTCCATAGGTGATACTTGGATAACAACCCATTCCACATGCCATCGCCTTTTGGGGAGCATACCATAAGCATTTCTTCAGGCAGTATCTTCCAAAGTGCCTTGATAACAGCTTTTTCCACAGGTAATACCTTCGGAGTGCGTGGATCGCAGGTTACTGATGACAGAGACACCTCATAGATCGTGGAAGATAGTGGCTTGCAGATCGCAATGACACTATATAAGCGTTGATGATAATAAACCGTTAATTAGAGTGCGAGCAAAGATATCTTGCAAATCGCAGACAAGTATTGCTGCGCATGGAATACATCAGCTCGCTGGTCGCGGAAGTAAACTCCTATAGCATAAGAAGCATTAGAATATTGATCGCGGAAGCACCCTTCTGAGCATATATGATGATGGCGGATGCGCATGCAAGACGATAACTTGCTGGCCATTTGGGCATTTTTTCTGGGCGTGAATGATTGCTTGTTGATCATGGAAATATCCCTTAGAAAGTAATAGGTAATAGCTCGTTTTGTAAATTATGATAGCTACGGCTTTTTATTATAATAAATTTTGCTCAATGGGTTAGTGTTGACGTTCGGAAACGGTCAACCTAGAGATTCTGGGGCCCAGACTGCGAACGAGGTAATTGATAGGTGATAACGGTGATAGATGTGTGATAAATGAGCAATAAATGAGGTTTAAGGTTGGTGGGGCGTGGTTAAGGTGAAGGAATGTTGGTCGTGAAGGTGGGATGAGTATAATGAGGTGATTAATGAAGACAGGAGGGAGAAGAATGAATGCAATACACAAGGATTTTTACGTGGTTCGGCGATTGCGCCTATATCCACGGCCACTCTGAGGTAATTCCGGCAGAGTGACGATACTCTAGTATTTTTACCTTTTTTTGTACAGTAAAGATCTCCCATATTTATATAGAATGGGAGATGACCAAAAGAGACATAAAAGAGTGTAATACACGTTAAAAATTGTGACAATCTCAACTAATCTTGACAATCTCAACTAATCCTGACATTAGCCATGCTTCATTTATTGTAAAGGTAATGATTGTTCTTTCCACGCACACGCCTACATTTAATGCACCAGGAGAAGTCTTCTTTGTCTCAGATGCATGGCTACTGTATTAACTGCTTCTTAGTAATGGTGTGAGTGGTTTCTGGCATGAAATCAGGGGAGTTGGTGATTCAGATGACTTGCTGCAAAAGGTTTCTCTTGGAGCAGACTCTTGGTCTGTCAGATCAAGCAAGTTGGACAGGGGTTGACACAGGCAGAACGATGTCTGGACGTTTTGGAGACTACGTGAGCTCGCGATCAGGGCGACCTCTCGAGCTGGACGAGCTCGTGGCAGTGATTTAGAGCATGGGCCTTCTGGGCCTTTATTTCTGTTCATGTCCAATTGGGCTTTTACTGGTCCATTTACCCAGGTCGAGAAAACGAGCATAACAGTTAGCTTGCTTTCTGCATTTGAACACATTACAGACAACAACAAAACAAGTGAAATCACTTCACTGATGATCATCAAAATGAATTATACAAAAGTTCAAAAGCGAGCTGACAGTTAAGTATAGTAGGGACGGAGATGCTCTGCCTTCTAAGCACGTGGAAGTTCGGATCCGTCCACGCTGGCTAAGTGATAGGCTCTGTTCCCCTGGTTCTTTTTTATGATGTAAGGGCCTTTCTAGTTTGGTCCGAGTGTTCCGTCACTGACCTTGCGAGCTGTTGGGAGGATCAGACGTAGGATTAGGTCACAAGTCTTGTAGGTTCGAACTCGGACTTTCTTGTTGTAATATCCGGCGACCCTTTGCTGGTAAACTACAACCCTTATGCGAGCTTCCTCCCTTACTTCCTCGAGCAGATCCAAGTTTGCAACGATCGGTTGATTGTTATCTTCAGATCAGAACGTAGCCCTTCGCTTGCTGGTAACCTGGAACTCCGTTGGGATCATGACTTTTGACCCGTACACCAAAAAGAATAGGGTCTTGCCAGTGGAGCTACGAGCTGTCGTCTTGTAGGCACAAAGTACCTTCTGCAGTTCATCTACCTAAGCTCATTTCTTTGCCTCCAGCCTGGTTTTTAAAGTCTGCTTGATGATCTTGTTTACAGCATCGACCTGACTGTTGGCTTGAGGATGGTCTACGACCGAGAAGCTTTTCACGATCCCAAGATCATTACAGAAATTGATGAACTGGTCGCTGGTGAATTAGGTTCCATTATCTGTCACGAGCTGTTGAGGAACCCCAAATCTGCAAATGATGTTGTTCCACACAAATTTTTCTATCTTCATCGTGGAAATCTCCACTAGCTCTTTGGCTTCGGCCCACTTGGGCAATCGGCCTGAGGTATCTGACTTTTAAAGAACTTGCCTGAGCGGGTACCGCATGAGGACTTCGATTTGGTGAGTTTGAAAGTATGGACGCAACTTTCTTGATGTGACCACCAGGCAATATGTTAACTTCTCCATCTACGAGTACCTGGTCTCCACATTGACCAGCTTTTTACTGATATAATACACATGCAACTGTATCTTCTCTTCTTCCCTTACCAAGACGGTACTCAAAGCGTGCGGAGATACTCCTAGGTACAAGATGAGCTTCTCTCATTCTTTTGACTTAGACAGGAGTGGAGCTCGGCCCATGTATTCTTTTAGTTGTTGGAACGCCACCTCCCACTGCTCTGTCCATTCAAAATTCTTCGCCTTCCTCAGTGCATCGAAAAAGGGGATGCACTTGTTAGTGGGCTTAGAAATGAACCTACTGAAGGCCGTGACCTGACCGTTGAGGCTTTGTACATCCTTAACCCGAGCTGGGTATCTCATCTCGATCAGTGTCTTGATCTTCTCGGGGTTGGCCTCAATTCCTCTATTGTTTACCATGAAGCCAAATAACTTATCAGGTGCTACCTCAAAAGCACACTTGAGTGAGTTCAGCTTCATCTGGTAATTCCTCAGAATTTGGAAGGTCTCGTTCAGGTCGCGGACATGGTCTGCCATTTGCTTAGACTTCAGCAACATATCATCCACGCATACCTCTATGGTCTTCCCAATCTGCTCTTGAAACATCGAATTGACCAGACGTTGGTAGGTTGCCCTTACGTTTTTCAGTCCAAAGGGCATTACCTTGTAGCAGTATAGGCCTCGGTCAGTGACGAATGAGGTATGCTCCTTGTCTTCTGGGTTCATTGGAATCTGATTATAGCCCGAGTAAGCATCCATGAAACTCAGGAGTTTGTGGCCAACTGTTGCATCTACGAGCTGGTCAATCCTTAACAATGGGAAACTATTTGTTGGGCATGCCTTGTTCAGATCGGTGAAGTCAATGCAAATCCTCCATTTTCCATTCCTTTTCTTTACGATGACCGGATTAGCAACCCAGGTGGGATAGTAGGCCTCGCAGATGAATTTGTTGGCCAACAACTTCTTCGCATCCTCATTCAGAGTGGCATACCGCTCCGGTGTCATTGGCCTTCTCTTTTGGCGAACTGGCTTGTGATGAAGATCAATGTTCAATTTGTAACACATAACTTTGGGATTTATCCCCATCATGTTTTCATGATTCCATGCAAAAATGTCCAAGTGCACCCTCAGAAAATCAGCAAGCAGGGTCCTGACCTCTAGGGCTAGGTCTCGCCCCAGCTTCAAGCACCTCTCAGGGTCCACCTCGCTGACCTGCGCATCCTCTAGTTCTTTGATTGGTCCAGTAGCTCGATCACATCCACCTCACGGGGGTCGAGGTCGTGACTCACTCTTTTCTTGGTCATAGCTTATGGCTCAATACCTGAAACCACGTTTACCTTCTTTCCCTTAACCCTCATTTTCACAGCGTCTGGCCAAGTGCTGTTCTCCTCGGACACATCCTATCTCATTAGGAGTTGAGAATTTGACCATAAGTGTTTTGATGAAGGTGACCATATCTAAGTCGTTCATCGAAAACCGCCCAAGGATCACATTATATGCTGAGGGGCAGTCCATGATAAAAAAGTCTGCTAGCATAGTGACATGTCCACCTGATTCCCCGAGAGTGAGTGGTAATCTGATCTAGCCCACTGGTGTCACAACATCTCCAATGAAGCCGTAAAGAGACTCTAGGGAAGGCATCGATTGTTCTACTCCCAGCCCTATCTGGTCAAAACAGTCTTTGTACATCATATTGACCGAGCTCCTAGTGTCAATTATAATTCGTCGTACTTCTGCGTTGCTAATCTTAGCTCGGATGACTAGTGCATCGTTATGGGACCAGCATACACCCCTTGCATCTTCTTCGGTGAACACAATGTCATCCGAGGTCGCTCTTGCTTTCTTCGCAGGTCCTTCTAATCCGATATGACTTATGAGCAAGGCGTGGTTAGCCTCTCGTACATATCTCTGGTGCGACTTGTTTGATATACCTGCGATATGGGGATCACCATGTATGGTAAAGATGATTGTTACCGCGGGTTCATGTTCTTGTTCGGGAGCTTGCTGGGGCTGTTGTTGTGTTGGCTGCTGATGCTGGGGTTGAGGATGTTATTGTTGAGGTCGTTGACTTGCAGGTCGCACTACATATTCCTCCAAGCGACCTCATCTGATCAGGTCTTCGATGGCATCATTCAGGTGCCAGCAATCTGGAGTATTATGTCCGGTTTCATTGTGATAGGCACAGAACTTCCTTAGATTTCGAAGCCTATTTGGGACACCGGTGGGGTTGAGCTTTCCGAAATTCTCTTTGTTTCTTTTAGTAGTAATGATTTTGTCCTACGTGTCTAACAGGACGTTGTAATTTCCATATCGACCTCAGGACTGAGATCACTTTCTCCTCCGCTCTAGTTTAGCTCGCTTTGCTACTACGTTGGAAGAGCGATTTTTCTGCTCGCCATTCCCGTCCCCACCGTGACCTTTCCTTTTCCCTTGGTGGGAATTACTTGTTTCACCTCGTTGATTACTGGACTTCTTTGGCCCAAAAGCCTCCTCCCACCTTACCTCCTTGGCGGCCTGCTCGTAGAATTTACCCAGGTCTTTTACTGGGGACTTGTAGATACTTTCATAAAGTTTCCTGTCTTTTCTAAGTCCTGCTGAAATTGCGATCAGGATGCTCTCATCTGAAGGGGTCTCAACATTGCTCACCTCGTTTGTGAATCAGGCAATATAATATTTCAGGGACTCGTTCTGCCTCTGGAATATTATAGCGAGGTAGCATGGAGGCGCGAGCTGCCTTCTTAGGGCCTTGTACTGATTGAGAAACTTTTGTTAACACTCTTTCCAGTTCTCTATGCTGCGAGCTGGGAGGTTTTTGAACTAAGCTTATAGGGCGTCCCCCAAGATGGCCCGAAGACTCGGCATTTAACCAACGGGTCACTTGTCTGGAGATTCATTTGTACATTGAACGCGTCCAGGTGGTCATAAAAGTCACTTCTTCCATTATAAGGTGGGATGTTTGAGAGTTTAAACTTAGGGGGTAGAGGTTCTGTCTCAATCTCCCTGGTAAATGGGATTTTTTCATCATTCTGTTCTTATTGACTCTGGGGTCCAGGTCGGGCCTCCAGCTACTGGACCCTGTGTAGTAATTCTTCCACCATTGGACCCTGTGGCTCAGATGGCCTAGAGTGGCTCCACCTACTAGTGCTTTCTTGTTCACCTGAATGGCGATTTCGCGACCTATGCATCCAGTCAAAATTTTCTACTTATCGTGAGCTCTTCGTGGCTCGTGTTTATAACCACCGCGATATTCGCGAGCTCGCTCGTGCCCACGACTAACTTCTACATGTCGGCTACCATCACGATTCACCTTCACCTTCAAGTCTGCGGGATGAGGCTTGGTTTCCCTTTCCTGAGTGCGTCGTCCGTCCTTTCTCGGATTCAAGCTTGATGAACGGATTAACTCTTCGAACAGCGGCCTTTCCCTACCAGCTCCCTCTTCCGAAGTTAGGACTTCATCTGTAGGTTGCTGACGAGCTTCTCTAAAGGGCGCGACCTCCACCCGTCTCTGTGCGACTTAGGTTTGAGCTTCTGTCAGTGCCCTAACTGCTTAAGTCAATTGTCTCATTGTTTCTTCTAAAGCTCATTGGCATTGTTGCCACTCCGGAGCAGTATCTTCCTTGGAGAGCAGAGTGCTTTGATGGTCCTCCTGACCCTCGGGTTACTCATCTACCACACCAACACTTCTGGTTGTTCTTATCCTAGCCATTACGGTTTGTTGAAATGTAAGTAGTTAAAGAGTCTAAGTTGCAGTTGAGCCCTCCTTCTAACGCTAAAAGATGTCGACGTCTGGAATCGGTAGACCTGGAGATCTAAAGGCTCAGACTACGATTTTGATAACAAATGATAATTAATATTGTTTAACGTAGGTAGGCGACAATGAAGAAGATTAAATATTAGTTAAGGTAGATGGATGATAGTGAAAGGACAATTAATAACAAAAGAAGGAGAGGAGGAAAAATGCAAAGATAAGGATTTTTTACATGGTTCGATAAGTGTGTCTACATCCACGGGTCACCCTGAATATACTTTGGCAGAGTGACAGTAATACTGATATTAACCTGTTTTTACAATGAACATCCCCCCAATTTATAGAGAATGAGAGTGACAATAGAGTGTTTTATACGCTAAAAATATCATTGTTTTCAACTAATCTGACTTAGGTCATACTGCATTTATTGCTACAACACTAATCATTCTTACATTCCCATGCTTGCATTAAATGCTTCAGGTAAAATCTTCTCTGTATTAAATGTACAGTCATCACCGCATTAAATGACTTTCGGGAACTATAGAGATTGAGTCGACGTGAAATCAAGAAATCAAGACAATCTGGCATTGGTTTCCTAAGACACTACATGGCGCGAGCTCATCAGTCCGACCTGTTCACTTATGTAAGCTGAAGATGTATTGAGACAGACTTAGACGCAGACACGAGCTGAGGATGCATCAAAGTAGATCTGACGCAGGCACGAACTGGACGTACACCAAAGCAGATTTGCCCTAAGTGCGAGCTTGAGGGTCTGACGAGCTCGTCATTGCGATATGAGGACTAGGCTTTTTGGGCCTTTTGCTGTCGTGCTCACTTTTTTGGGTTTTCAGCGGCCCATTTGTCTATGTCATGAAAACGGACATAACAAATCTATTAAATGACCAACTTATCCTTAATAAATTTTATAGAAAGAAACTTATATCCCAATCTTAATTATTAAATCTATTTATAGTTTTACACCAAATAATTTATTTTTTTAAGGCCTAAATATATTCATGAAAATTAACTGAAAAAATTTACCAAACCTATACGTTCTACTTTTGAGTCAAATAATAATTTTAACAATAGATAACTAAACAATCATCTGATTAATGTTTTAGCCAATTATATTATCAATATAACTATAGTGACTATTATTTTTAAAGCTACATCTATACCAAATTGACATTAAGTTCTTATCATTTATTCTTAAAAGGCTATTTGCTAGATGAAAATTGTCAAGCAAAAAATTATTACGAATCAAGTATTTTCACTCATAGTTTAACTAGTTACAATCCCTGTTTTTTACATTTGTGATAAAAGTTATAATAAAATCTCAAATTTCATAATGTAAATTTATTAGCATGTGTAAGACTTTTTTTTTTCCCTCTCTTATTATGGAGAGTAGATGTCTCATGGTGTTATGGGGAGTAGGAGTAGATTTTTGATCACCCATAATATGTTTAGTTTTGGTGGTTCTCGATGGAGTTCTAACGATATTTGACACCCTCTTTTAGCCATTACATTTTTTTTTTTTCTTGTTTGATATTCATATTTTCTCTCTAAAAATTATTATTTTATTCAAGTATCTTCCCTATTTAATTTTTCTTTCTCTTCTTTTAATTTTTTTCGTCTTTTCATTTTGACACCATTGTTCTATTTTTTTAAAACTATTTTTATTTCCTTCTTCAACTCTGAAAGATTGGTTTTCTTAGAGATTACCATTTTTTTATTTTTTATTTAAGTTAAATTGCTCAGTTGTTGCAACCGACTCTGTAAGTTATCGCAACGAAATTTAAAAACCGTTATCATGTAGATTAAAAACTGTTATGATAGATAGTGTAAAACATTGCAATAATTAATGAAAAGTGTTGTAACATAAAGCTAAACGAGACAACAATATTTTTATTGTGGTTCATTTTAACCTACATTCACGAAGTCACTTCTAGATTTTAACTAATTAATAAAGATGTAAAGTATACAAATATCTATTGACTGACTTAATTAAAACTCTCTCTTTACAATCAACACAGTGTATTGTATTTTCCTAACAAATTCAGTTTGGCGAGATTCCCTCGACTTCAATGATCTCTTGCTTCTTAAATTTCCTTCAAAAGCTTGAGCTGTGCCTTCTCCCAAAGATCAAACATCTCTTCCTCCTGAAAAGCTAATGTTGCTAAATATGTTTCGAAAGCTACACATTCCCAAGACTAAAAACGACCTACAGAAAAATACTCTAAGTTTTACAAATGCTAACTGCCATACACTTTGAAGCCCACTGCTTGCTTGCTTAACTTCTTGAGTTCAGTCAGCTTATATAGTCTCAACATGCAGTCGTTTTTCCTCTTCAGCAATATCTGCAAAACAAAGAATTTAATTAGAGAAATAATAGCCAAATTAAATCACTTAAAATAGTAACATTTATCCTATTTTATAGTTGGCCAAATCTGGTCATAAATCTGAGTACATACATTCAAGAGATCAATACAAATTTTTGGTCCTTTAATCTCTCCAAAAAAATCTGTAAAAATATAAAGAAGGTAAAACAAATAAGCTAAAAATAGGAAAGTTTTCATATTTTCTAGCAGCGACCGAATCTGGTCATTATTATGATCAGATTCATTCCAGAAATAAAATCCTATTTCGGTTCACAAAAATCTCTAATAAATAAAAAAGATGTAATTTAAACAAGCAGATAAATATCAGAGATAATTCCAAAAATAATTCTAGAATATTTAAAATAATAGATAAATCAAAAACTAATTAAGAAACTAAATTAATTAAGATAAAAAGCAAGATTGATTCAAAAATGAAAAACTTCCTGCACTTTTAACATGCACTATCAACATCCAGTCGTTGCAACATAAACATTTTTCTGTTGCAATAGAATTCTTATTCCGTTGTAACAATCGGGCATGTAAAAATTCTGACAGTAATAAATCTAAGTTTATTCAAACACTATCAGATGATACCAAACTTTTGCAGCTGCCATATGATGCTAAACCTTTGCACTAATGAACTCCTTTTTATTTTACCTAAAACAAAAATTCTTAGACATGCTCATCAACTATGTATTTCTTACTCTCCTCTTTTATTTTTATTTTTTTCACTTATAATTGTTGTAGTTAGGTTAACGTTATGAAGAAAATTTCAACAAGCTTATATTGTAAGTGATACACGAATAACTTAAATTACAAAATATAAAACAAAAATTTCTAAAATAGGAAAGTTCTACATCTTTTAATCTTTATATAATTTTTAACACAAAAATTTTTAAAAAATAAGTAGAAAAACTAAAATTTTGAAGAAAATTAAAATGAAATGAAAGAACTGAAACAAAAGGAAAAGAATTAAAATAGGAGAGAATAGTAAATAAAGTAATAAAATTTAGGAGAGAGATTAAATAGGGGAAAGAGAATATATAATTAAAATTTGACCATTCAAATAACTAAGATCCACTGACTAAGAACCTGTATCAAATCTTGTTTTTAAATAATGGAGATCCTCCTCCTTGCATGCGTATTTACGCAATGAATTTAATATTTCAACCAGATATCATTTTCTCCTTCTTACGCATTAATATAATAATTTAATTTTTTCAACTATTAATTATTAAATTCACTTATTTTTATGTACTTTGATTTCATCGTCATTTATTTATGCTTAATTAATGAACTAATAGAAATCGACTGTCCTATACATATACATAATTGTAGTTATTTGAATAGCATGTCGCCTCTTACTAGAGGTGATTGGATACCTCCTCATTCCCAAAGGCATTTAAGGTTCAATTCCTACCAAATACATTTTAAAGTTTGCGTAAATAGTTTTCTTTCCTTTTTGTGGGAATAGATTTGGTTCATGCAACTAGTGTTTAATTTTAATTGTTGGAGTAGTTTCCTGTTTATGAAAGTAGATTCAATCAATACAACTAGCTAATATTTGATTTTGGTAGGTGTGTCAAGAGTAAATATCTAGATCACATAATTAGTATTGTTTAAGTAGTTTTTTCCTCTTATTGTGGGAGCACTCTCCCATTTGTGGGATTGGATTTGGTCCACTTAACTACTGTTTGATTTCAATTGTGGGAGTACTCTTTTTTTATGGGATAGATTCGATCCGTTCAATTAGTGTTTGGTGTTAACAAGTGTGTCAAGAGTAGATATCTAGACCACACAATTAATATTTAATTTCAACAAGTCTCAAAGATTTCACTAAATCTATTGGGAGTAGCTATCTAGATCACACAATTAATATTTAATTTCAATGGATCCTCAATAGTTCTGTGACCTGACTGATGTCAACTTGTAGAAAATGTCATTATTTGAAACTATGAACAAAATGAATGTTCGATGATTTAATTTTCAAACTATTAAATATTTAATTATTATCTCCGTTGATTTTTACTTTGCCAATAATGTGATATAAATCGAGTTTAAAATGATAATCTGACCGTTAGTGCCCTGTCTTATATTTTAACTTGGATTTTCCTCTAAAAATATATTATCAAGTAGGCAGACCTAGGGATGAAAAAAGCTACACTCTCCTTTCTATATACTTCCATATAACGATATTTAATTTGTGATATGTGTGTAAACAATAATTTAAGTATGGATGTCTCCACTTGTTTTAAAATACAGACTTAAGTTGCTTACTTTATTATATGAGTCCACATAGAACAAATTTATCCATCTAGTTTACAGTCTAATGATTTGAATTTTGATATCTTGATAGAAATACTGACGTGACATCTACACTAGGTGGGATCTTTCTTCATTTTTGTTTGCATACTTGAAGACAATGTCCTCAAGGTATCCCGTATTCTGAATCCGGGTAAGTTTTGCCATTTAAAAGGTAGAGCCTAAAGTATTATGTAAATGAATGGAAATGAAACATGTAGTTTTCAATGTTGTTTCAGCTTTCCCAAATGTTGATATCATCAAATCATTATAATGCATCAAAGACCAAACAATAGATTATGTTGGTTTTTTTTTTATGATAATCAATTTATTGTCAAATCTATTCAATAAAACTAAGATATAAATAAAAAGGTAAGTTCATTATCAATTTTATTTCTAGTAATTGAAAGGTCTCAAAACTATAGAAATAGAAAAATTTGACCGATAAAATTTTCTTGTTTTCCCGCCTTATAATGGCTCAAGAATTAGTGGCTCCGAAACTTCAATTATACCAAAAACCGAATAATGACTCGAGAAGTAGTGGTACTTTGCATCTTGCAATAGTATAGTATAAAGAAGCATATCAAATGAAACTGTATTTTATTCTATAAAGACATATAGTCCGATTGAAAAAAGATAAAAATCGAACAGATTTATCATGTTATCTGTATATTTATCTATACCAAGTTATTGAAGATTCTTCTACAGTTAACTTTGCCAAATAATATATTCTTTTTTTTTAACCTAATCCACATGACTTTTTAAATAAAACTATTGTACATATGGAGGACCTAATTAAAGCTACAACAGAGCCCCACCAGACTTTAAAGGGAGAGGAGCAATCTAACCCACTACCCCAAATGCCCCTAATTTCCCTCATGCCATCTCTTTGGAATCTCAAGTCAATGAGGCCTAACATGGCCCAATTTGGCTGTTTCTCTTACTAGTGAAAAATAGCATAATAGACAACAGAGACAGCGGATGCCAGGTCTTTCTCCTTCTAGACGTAGCATTTAAGTACCTCTTTGACAGACCTTTAAACTCTTATCCTATACACACAAACCCATCAAAACAACCAATGATAGAACTCTCTTAAAATTATGTCTCCTTATAATAACAAGTTCTGATTCATTCTGTTGAAGCATTTGCTTGTGTTTCTTACTCTGCATGAAACAGAGTACTCTGCTGTTAACAGGAATAAATTGTTATTGTTGTTGCAATGAAATATATAAGGACCAACAGCTTGAAAAGGCTGTTTTCATTAAAGAGAAGAACCTTTGAAGAAGATGGTGCAAGCTCACCTGGTTTCTCTGAAGAAGACAACAACAATGAAGAGAGTTTCAAGGATAGTGTTCTGGTAACGAGAAAGCATTCCCCTAGACCCACTTGGAGATGTTTCTCCTTTGAAGAAATCTCTCTTGCCACCAATGCTTTTAGCTCAGGTTTGGTTTCTCATTCTATCAATAAAGATTCAACAGTTGAGACTTGTTGTGCTAACTTTTGTGTAATGTGAAATGGGTTGCAGAGAACATGGTTGGCAGAGGAGGCTATGCCGAGGTCTATAGAGGAGTTTTGGGAGATGGTGAAGAGATTGCTGTCAAAAGGCTAACAAAAACTTCAACAGATGATAGAAAAGAGAGGGAGTTCTTGACAGAGATTGGTACAATTGGTCATGTTTGTCATCCAAATGTTTTATCACTTTTGGGCTGTTGTATTGACAATGGCCTCTATTTCATCTTCCAGTTCTCTTCCAGAGGTTCTGTTGCTTCTCTTTTCCATGGTACACACAGACATGACTTCCATTAATATATATATATATATATTTTTAAAAAGTATATATTTAATGAATTAAATTGATTTTAATTGGTGGTTTGGATTGTATTACTGCAGATGTGAATTTGCCACCGGTGGATTGGAAAACAAGGTACAAGATTGCAGTTGGGACAGCCAGAGGCCTACATTACTTGCACAAAGGCTGTCAAAGAAGGATCATCCACCGTGACATCAAGTCTTCGAATGTTCTATTGACTGAAGATTTTGAACCCCAGGTGGCCTTTTTTGGTATTCTAGGCTCATTTGCCTTTTTCTTGTGAAATTTCTATATAATGTCTTTTGATGTCATTGTTTGTTTTTTCATGGTTGTAGATATCTGATTTTGGATTGGCAAAATGGCTTCCATCTCAATGGACTCATCACTCAATTGCTCCAATTGAAGGCACTTTTGGGTACTAAAACTTTTTTACCAAGTGTGAATCAGAATCAGCATGAAACCTGTAGAACATGGTTGTGATGTGAATAAATATTGACTGTCATGTAGGCACTTGGCACCCGAGTACTTCATGCATGGAATTGTGGATGAGAAAACAGATGTGTTTGCGTTTGGAGTCTTTTTGTTGGAAATCATTTCAGGAAGGAAACCAGTTGATGGCTCTCACCAAAGTTTGCACAGCTGGGTAATGTTGTTTATTCAACAAATCTCAGCCTTCATTTTTTCCTTTTAAAATATCTTAAATCACCGACTTCATTAGGAGATTCTAAGTTTGGTTTTCTTCCAGAGTTATTCTACTAAAATTTAATGCAAGTGGTTTAATTATTAGTGTACAACACATGAGATTTTGTTAATTGTTTAATTAAACAGGCCAAACCAATATTGAACCAAGGTGTGATTGAAAAGCTGGTAGATCCAAGGCTTCAAGGTGTCTATGATGTTACACAGCTTACTAGGCTTTCCTTTGCGGCGTCTCTCTGCATACGTTCATCTTCAACGTGGCGCCCTACCATGAGTGAGGTAGGTCACTCTTATGCTACAACTTGATTCTGTGTACTTTACCAGTTGTTCACACTATATAAGTGGCTTATTGATCATGTTCATTTCATACATCAATAAATATAACAAAACCACAATATGGACCACCAATGATGATACCTGTAAACCATTACGGTTTTTCAAGTACTCAAGTAAACGAGAAACAGGCGATTCCACACATGATTTTATCATCATCGGATATCTAAGGCCCCCAAGTTTTAATTTACTTGTGTACTTGCATCTTTCACCTACCATTATAAATGTTTGTGGTTCTTTTTTTTTCCCTTGCAGAGGAGGCTCAAGTGTATCGATTTTTTTATTTTTTTAAAAATTATCTGGATTCAGTAAAGAACATATATATATATAAACAACCATTATCATTTTCTCAGTAAACTAAACTACTTTTTTGATGATAAGGATCATTACATCATACTAGTGTGTCGTGTTCAAGAATAAAATTAGATACCTTTTAGTTTACTGGCCAAGGGATTAATTGTGTCTATACAAATGGGTTTCTTCAATTATAAATCACCAAATGTGTATTATATTCTAGTTAGGTTGACTTATTCTTAACATGTTGGTTTGCCTGCAATGACTTTGCAAGTCGTTTTCACCTGCTAGGACTGCAACATGCAAGCTTGGATTTGGTCTTAACTGGCGTTCGTGTCTTCATTCATTTGGAGAGATTTTTTACGCAATTTCTCTATTAGTGAGAGGATGTTCAACCCTACCAAACCAAAAAATTTAAGTGAAATATATAGTATATAATATGGTGCTCCCATGTGATTAGTAGGTTAGATTATGAGTAACATAAAGGGTGGTCCGGATTTGACTTATTATCTGTCGTAAATATATTGTTCTAAACATAAACAACTTCAATACAAAAATCATGATTATTTTTGCTCAGTTGATGCAAAAGATTTTCTTCTACATGGTAAAACTGAATATGGTTAGTTGCATTTTTGAGTTTTAAGAGATTGTCAAATGCAGCAAATTAAGGGAGGACCTGTATCACCAACCAAGTATTTATTTGCTGATATATACGTTCAACCGCGAAGCGCTCATCTAAAAATATAATTTATTGAGCCTCGCTGGTTGCATTCTCTTTTCAGAATCACATTAAGAAAGCATTGAATTATCAGTTATCAGTGCTTCTCTCTCTCTCTCACAGACACACACACCCATAATTTTATCTTAGGTGAACCATACATTAAAGTTGTTAGGTGCGTTAAAGATCATAGTGTGAGATTTTTGGTCAACTATAACGTCAACCACCATGCTGAGGTCGAAGTTGCTTCTATAAATTGACAGGTTTTGGAGGTAATGATAGATGGAGAATTAGACAAAGAGAGGTGGAAAATGCCTGAAGGAGAAGAAGATCAGCAAGAGTTTTGGGGATTTGAAGATCTTGAATATGATGAATGTGACAGCTTCTCCTCAATGTCTCCTCAAGATTCAATCTCTACCGGAAGTTCCTAGTCAAAACCATCAAGAAATTAATTTTATCAACTTGTGAATATAAAATAAGTACGTGTCTCACTCATATATGTAACAGTACATGGATCTATATATAAAAGTAATCTTGCAGATAAACAACATTTTCTCTAATCAATGTTGATATGGGAAGTTTTGAGTATTTTAGTTGTGAATATGGTTGTTGATTTGATTAGACTCCAATTAAATTGGTGTTAGAGAATCATTAGATTACTAATTTGGTGCCGTTAATTTTAGCAAAAAAAAAAAGATCGGATTTAAGAAATTCCAACAGGAAAAAGGTTGGAGTTCTGTTGGATATGATAGGAAAATGTCAAATGCATAAGGAAAAAAGAACGAGGTTTGATATATTAATCATTCAATAATCAGCAATGTACATATGGCTGTGAAATGTTAATTTTAACGGTGATTAAGTATTGCATATAAATATAATAACCATTCTATCCGTTTAAATTCATAGCACAGTTGAATCATATCATATCATAATTTATACCTGACAATATTACCCCTTGATAGTGTTAACCACCGTTAAAACTAACTGTCAATGCAAAAGTCAAGAGTCCTTTTCTGTAATTTAGGTAAGAGGTTATTCAATTTAAGATTTAATTGAAAGTTAAAGGATTTTAAAAATTTAGATGTATTTAATCCATATTTGAATGGATTATGTTGAAATTTAAATATACTCAATTCAGATTTATATGAAATTTAATAAAATCTAGGTGTATTCAGTTTGGATTTAAATGGATTTTATTGAAATCTATGTGCATTCGATCCAAATTTATATAAAATCCATTAAAATCTAGGTATATTAAATTTAGATTTTTATGATAGTCAATAAAATTTAAATGATTTAATTCAGATTTGCATAAAATTCAACTAAATCTAGATGTATTTAAATGTCATTGACTTCACATATTTTATTTAAAATTTAAATATAAATGAATTTTAAAGTAATTTTTATGAAAAGAAAAAATTCATAACAAATCTTACCATTCTGCTTAAAATTTTATTGAAATTATTAAAGAATTTTGAAAAAATCTATATGAAATCTATTTCTATGAATATTTCATCAAACTCTACCATTAAAAAAATCCATCAAATTCTAATAAACTTTAGATTGAATACGCCCTCCTAAATCTCGAATATGATTCGAGTTTGGTTGAAGTTAAGGTGTATGCAATTTTCCTAAATTTCAAAAGTAAATAATATTAAGAACATTAATATATTTTTGGGGGGAAATTAGCCCCCCAAAATCCAATTGAAATCAAAATTGAATTCATTGGGATCAGCCCAAGGAATAGAGTCCAAAAATCAAATCCCAAAGGTAAGCTCAAAGAAAGTCACAACCCAAGTTCAATTGCCCAACAAAATGAATGTGGAAAGGATGAGATTGCCCTTGCTAAGAGGCGGGAAAAAGAGTCAAAGAGAAATCCATTTTGAAGGTTCAAAAATGTTCCTTATATTAGCATACCCCCTTGTCTCGTCAAAAGAACAAAGGAGTTAGACCTAGAGCCAGACCTAGGGTGGGTTGACACACCAAAAAGGTGATAGGTGCCATGTTGTGGAAAGGAAATAGGAAGTGTCAGCAGCCTGCCACATAGCCCTATAATCAAAAGAACGAATGAGAAGGAGTCACGTGTCCTCTGCACCAGAATTAATTGGATAAAGAGCATGAGACAAGGGAAAGGTGAAAGCGACTGGATAAAGGGGAGCCAAGTGATAAAACACAAGTGTGTAAGCGAAGGGAACACAAACGAAGATTGTGGAACATGCCCGAAGAAAAAGAAGATCAACAAGAGTTTTGGGGATTTGAAGATCTTGAATAACGTATGTGACAGCCCCTCCTCTGTGTCTGCTCAATATTCAATCTCTACCGCAACAGAATCAGCAAGAAATTAATTTTATCACCTAGTAAATATATAATAAGTACGTATCACACACTTATATGTAACAATTTATAGATCTATATATCAAAGTACTCTTGTAGCAGAAAAACATTTTCTCTAATCAATGTTGATATGAGAAGTTTTGAATACCTTAGTTGAGATTGCTGATTTGATTAGACTCTAAATTGGTGTTAGACAACTCATTAAATCATTTATTGGACGTTGTTTTAGCCCCAAAAAAAAAAAAATTGGATTTAAAAAATTCCAACAAGAAAAAGATTGGAGTTCTGTTGGATATGATGGGAAAATGTCACATGCACATGGGAAAAAGAAGTGGTTTGATATGTTAATCATTCAATAATCAACAACGTGCATATGGCTGCGATATGTTGATACTAGTGGGGTCTAATGACACATTATGACACTCAGCATTAGGTATCTGTCAAGTAGAAATTATGACATGATAGGATTCAGCAGTACTTTTATGCAGACATGCATTTAAATGGATCGAATGCATGGTAATTAAATGCAATACTTAATTTTACTTTACAAATGCTTCCTAAAAACAAATAGATGTATTATCAACAAAATTAATTCTTTGAATTAACAGGGAAAAATGTTATGGAGTACTTTTAGGAAATTGAAGAGAGATATGAAGAAAAACAAAGATTGGTTTTCCTAAAGAAAAATCACATAAAAATCTACACCGTAAAAAGAGACCACTCTTGTATACAAGAATCACTTGGGAAGATTTCCAAATATTAAAGTGCTATTGGATTCTTCCTTTTGACGTTCCTGGTACCAAGTGGGGTCTTTATCAAACCAAGAATTTCAAAAATCGAAAGAAAAGAATTGTATACGATCTAGCTCTAGGTATGATTTCTTATTATAACTTTTAGTTTTGAATCCAACTACGAGATCATCAGTCTTCCACTGTATGATATTCTGATGAGATTTATGCGATTAAACCTTCATAGTATTCCCTTGGAATGTTATTAGTAATACTAGTTTATTAGTTTAATAGTGTAACTAAGAATGATAGGCTTATTCTTGTAAAATTTTCAGAATATGGCTTCATTAATTATCTGTAACATTTGAAGTGCTAACTTCAACAAGAAAGTCTCAACAATATTTCTTGATTGACAAGTTGATTCTTGTGCTGTTAACTCTTGCTTTCTCCGTACCAAGCACAAAAGAGGCATTTTCAACTATTAAACTTGTCAATCTTGTCAAAGCATTTTTTGCCCAACAAGATAGAAGACGCGTCT
Source organism: Litchi chinensis (assembly GCA_019925255.1). Taxonomy (NCBI): domain Eukaryota; kingdom Viridiplantae; phylum Streptophyta; class Magnoliopsida; order Sapindales; family Sapindaceae; genus Litchi; species Litchi chinensis. Next base: position 34,876,111 of record CM034461.1, read on the forward strand.
ATATTTAGAATTATATGATTGTTTATACCGAAAGAGTACTTGTTGATATAATTGATTATGATTTGTAAGTCTAATAGATGTTTTTGCCTCTTTAAACCCTTGCAAGTCAAGATTTAAGTAGGACCTTATTGTATTTGCATTGCATGGATTTCTTTTTGTTGTTGTTTAGAACAAGTGTTTGCCAGTGTTTGACGGTTCATTGCTGTACTTCTAATATAGTATGATAGTCTGTCCATGCAAAATTGTCACCGCCTACCTGAAAAACAAGACTATGATTATTGATTTCGCCTACTTGAGAGTATTTTGAGTTTTTGAATGAAATACTTGCATCTACATATATAAACAAATAAATCTTAACTATGCATTGTTTTTGACGTCAATGTGCTACCATCTAAATAAAAGGTTAGAAGAGAATCTTCACTCATTTATAAAATATATATATTTTTTGTATTCATAAAAACTATTGTTTTCTTCTTCTTTTTTTTTTTAATTTTTCATTTAATTTCAAATGGCTAGATTTATAGTGACACATAAAGATATGATAATATAGTGAATGATATGATAGTTATAAACTACTTTTTTTATTATTTGAACAAATTTTGGGTAATTGAACCGTGACTATTACATATACATATATATATATATATATATAAAAGATGATTAAAAGTATTCGCTCTATAATAGAATATGGTAAAAAAAAAAAAAGTATACATGAAACCTTCTTAGAAAAAGATAACCACTTCTTCAAGGAATATTTACGTAACGGTGATGTTTAAGCAAAAGTTTACTAAAATTGGTGAGGTTGAAATTGAATGGCAAGTAATCAACTGCAATTTAAGTATAGCATTTCATCAGAAGCCATTATCATTTGAAAGCACCTAACAGCCATAAAGAAAGCATGATGCTTGATTTGTCTAGATGGAAAATGAAATATGAAAAAACAACTACTTTAATAATGGTTGATGGGGCATGCACTATAGATTTTGACACTCGTAGTCGGCATGCTATATGCTGGCTTCGAATCTATTCTTTGTTATGCTACCTTCGTATTTATCCCATAAATGATTGATGATAATGTAGTTTAGGTTAAAGGGGGAATCTTTCGAATTAGTTACAATATTATCATGAGTATGATGATTTTAAGATTTATAAAATTTGTGTTAGGTTTTACGTTCCATTTCATAAAATTGGTATATGACTTCGCAAATCATAAAAGTTACTTTAACATAAATCACTTATTTTGTCAATAATAAATTTAGTGGTCAACTCTAATGTATTTTCGTTCTAATAACAATAAAGTCATAACCTATATAGAGAGTAAAACACTCAATCATTTTGGATTGAAATTTTTTCGTTTGTAATTATCATTTGTTTTGTGTGCCTTTACATTTTATTATTTAAGTTTCTTTTTGAGATATAATATTAAGCTCATCTTTATTAACTAAAAACTGAATATAAATGTCAGCTCGACATTTCTGGTATATGTTCTACAAAGAGTGACACAGGCCTTGAATCCTTTGGAGATCAATAATGAATTAATGATAGATGGTCTTGCTGTCATATGACTCATGTCAGTTGTGTTAAGAGTTCCAATATACAAAATGCCATTATGAGCTGTCTTTTGTGGAACCCATGCTATTATTAAATTAAAAACAAAATTTGCGCTCCACCTTTGTTGATTTCAGCCGTGTATAATTGAGGTTAATTTCTGCATTCTAATTATATCATTTGTTGAAAAAATTACTACTAAACATTTCATTCTTGTATATCAATTTTTAAAAGATAATTGATAAAGTAATACACCTATATTACTAATGATTTGATTAAATTATTAAATATAATGTGAGTCCAACTAATATATCTCAATTTAAGATCTAATTGAAATATAAAATCAGATATTTAGCGTTGCTCTTGCTCAATTAATGATCTCAAATCTTTACCTCAAGAGATTAGATATAGACAAATATAATTTATTGTTTAAACTCATAAGAAAGAATTCGATAAATACAAAAATAGTTAGCTTCTTTGACAATATGCCAAGTTTTAATTAACATCGAACTTACAATATCCCATGAAGGCATGAAGGCGTGAAAGATGACAAGCCCCACTAAACCAACTTGAGAAAAAAACAAGTATTTTTTATACCAAGAGAGGTCCTAAAATATTAATGTCTCGAGAGTAGAATAGATGTTCTTTGACATGAATTCAGCTCTAGATAAAATTCAATATATCTCTTAATTTTTCTCTATCTATATAGAAAAGCAACCAAAAAAAAAATCTATTAATTAAATAATGAATTCATGACTGTGTATACGTAATACTAATAATTAATTTACACAAAAGCAAGAACACATGGCAGTTGATGAACAGACAGACATGCCTGCAGCCTTTTGTGATAATGGGGTAGGCAAAATTATGTGCATATTCATAATATCATTGTGCGTTAGTTGAACAATAAGAGAGTTGTTTAATTAGGGTTTGAAGCAAAAACTTTGATTAACATTTATTTATCAAATGAGGCTTAAAAATCCTTTTAATAAGGGGATTGAAGTTTGTTTAACTTATAACAGACTTTAGGGACTGATGAAGCAACAATAACAACGATTATATGTGGCATTTTGAGAGATGATTAGAAGAAATAGAGAATAAGTTATAAGATGCAATATACTTGTGATAATAAGTTTTAATTAAGTAGTATTAAGATTGTTAAGAGTGGCGAAGTTATATTTGATGGAGCCACATCTGTTGACTGGGTAAAGTAAATCATGAAAATGGTGAAACATGAATTATTTGCATATTCGGTAGAGCCACATTTGTTCACTTGTGAAGTAAACCATGAAGATTTGCACCTCCATGTATTGCCTATAAATAGGCAATTGCACTTTGTAATCCATCGTCCCATATCCCACATGCCACATCTCAAATTTCAATTGTATATTTGAGAGTTTTATTCTCACTAGTTCTCTCTTAAAATTTTAAAGAGCGGTTGCATTGTAGTTATTGGTTTAATAAAATTCTTCTAATCTTAATCTATGGATGTTTCTCTCACATTGAAGATTTTACCATATAAATCTCGTGTTCATTATTTGCATTTGTTGACATGGTAAAGTAAATCATGAAAATTGTGAAACATGAATTATTTGCATATTCGATAGAGCCACATTTGTTCACTTGATGAAGTAAACCATGAAGATTTGCACATCCACATATTGCCTATAAATAGACAATTGCACTTTGTAATCCATCGTCCCATATCCCACATATCACATCTCAAATTTCAATTGTATATTTGAGAGTTTTATTCTCTCTAATTCTCTCCTAAAATTTTTATAGAGTGGTTGTATTATAGTTATTGGTTTAATAAAATTCTTTTAATCTTAGTATATAGATGTTTCTCTCTTATTAAGGATTTTACCACGTAAATCTCGTGTTCATTATTGTATTTTATTTCTTCCATTTTCTTTCAATATTATTTTCGATTTTATGTTTATGCTAGAATTAGAATAGTATCTGATTATCATAATAATATATAGTAGGGTTTTGGTGAGTTGACGATTATTATGATCCTCACAGCTTATTTTAACATTATTTAAAGATGGCCAGAAACTTAGGATTTCGATTAAAAAACGATGGAATGTTTGATGAGCAACAGATAAACACTTGTAGAAGAAAATAGTAATGAAGGTAGGTACCTCTTTGCCCACTTCTTGTTATGTGTATTGTATTCTGGTGGATAATATAATATTTGTTCTTATAATTAAGTAAGCCCTTGCATCCTGCAGTGATATTTATAGAATTTTAGATTGTAAGCTTAGAATCAGAAACAATTAACAATTAATGTTATGTCACACATTATCCCTACATCCATTCAATTAAATGTTATCATGTATATTTTTAATGTATGAATTTAGCATATGTTGGGCACGACACATAACCATCCGCCATGACAAATTTAATTTTCGAAAATTGATGAAAGATGAATAGAAGGATTAATGTATTGATATGTGTTCTTATGCATTAATGTATTAAAAAAATAAATAAAACTTTTACCCAAAGGTTTGTCTAAAAGTTTAATTTTAAAATTTTAATGACAAAAATAATTCAAAATAACGTTACAAAGCAACCAATTATAATGATTCGATTAAGAAGGGCAAATTAAATATAATACTAAAAAGCAAAATAAATAAATAAATAAAGGGAGTTGATTGGGCCAACCTGTTACTTGTACATTTTGGGTTTGGGTCTTGAGCACACAAGTTGTGGTGGGCCTAAAGACATCTTTGTGCTGAGCCTAATACAATCAAGTTCCAATAAGGGGTTGATATGTACACCCCTAAAAAATTGTATGTAGAGCCCAGACATTCTTAAAAATCCAATATATCTCTTGATTAAAATTGCTAAAAAGACTAAATAGTTTATGAGCACACTCATAAATGATTTAGTTTCTCATATTTATGATCAAATCCTTTATTATATTTTTATGAAATAAAATGTTCATTAAATAAAAAAATGAAAACATGGAAGTTGATGATCAAAACAGCAATACATCAAATAATAAAAAAACAATCATGTAAATATCTTATAAATCTATATTTCCTGCTCGGTAGAAATGAAGCCAGCCAATGTCTGTTCCAACAAAAGAAGATCACTAGTAGAAGAAGACACCAACTCCCATGGCCAGCGAATAGGGGCTGCAAACAAATGGAGCTACTCTTTGATTCCAATGGGAAAGTTTTTTTATTTTCTCTCAATATATTTTTAAAAAATATTAAATTATTTTAAGAAATATAAATTGATTATAAGATATGGAGAATGAATTAAAATTATCAAAAGTGTGAAAAATAAATTAAAATCATTAGAAGAAGTTCATTATCAAATGATAAGCCTAATTATTATCAATAGAACAAAATCATTATCTACTTGGTTCTAAACAAGTTGAGTTTTTAGGCATGACATGAAAACATGTTTTTATAAGTTATTGTCCAATATTCCATAAAGGCTATATAAATGCCTTTGAAAAAAATATGCATTTCCAGCCATGTAATCTTTCATGAAATGGACTTCTCCGTTTAAGTCCTTATTATCTTCCTTTTTCAAGCTTTTCAAACTCTAGCCTGCGTGTGTCCATTCTTCATGTCATTTCTTCTGCTATTAATTAGTCCAGACTCAACAAGAATTCTTCTTGTTTAAGTGCTGCATATCATATCACATTTCTAACTCATTATTACATAGACTTTGTTAAGAATTTGGCAAAATAAAAAGGGGATCCTAGTCATCAGAAAAGAAGTAAGTGTAAAGGGATTTTTAAGCCTACATAAAGAGTTCAAGACTTTCATTTTGTCCCAGTCGAATAACATTTTAAGCATGCATTTAACTCCAGTTAATTTTTTTTTTTAATTATTTTTCTTATTTTAGAGTATAAAAGGATGTAAGTTAATATACGCTTTGAAGAGTTGCGAGTGTATAAGAGTCATATGATTTAAAATAATAGTTTATATGATTGTAACAATTTTTCGTATGGTGAATTTTTTTTTTAGGATCGTGGTTTTTTCCTTATATTTTGGAGTTTTTCATTTGAATTCTTGTGTTTTGGTGATTGTTATTATTTTTTAATTTATTTCTATGTTATTTCTGATATTCCTACATAAGGCAAGTTTCTAGAGGAGGTTTTGGGAGCCAATTTTCCCAACACACTTGATAAATGCACAATGTTAATTACTCTCCCTTTAGTTTTCAGGGGGAAGTTAAACCTAAGAATGTTAAAATAACCATGGCTAATGTCAAATGGCTGCAGGTTGTAAGCCAGAAATGTCAAGTCATGATGACTAATTAGAGAAGGAATCTTGTGCCTTATGATAATAGCATCAATCTAGTAGGCACTAAATGGGTATTAGACTAAATTATAGACTTGATGGTAATATCCTAAGGGTGTGTTTGGCACACGGGAAATTTCATAGGATTGCATTAAAAATTTCCAATCTTATATTGACCCGTGTTTGGAGAGGTTTGGTGGGGATTTAAAAGTCAATCCCTCATGTTTGAAATCCTGCTGTCATGAGATTTTCTATTCCTAACTATTATAGTAGGATTTCTCAAGAAAGGAAATAACTCATTGCACTGACAAACTTTTCGTTTATCTTTTCTCTATTTTTTTTCTTTTTCTTTTTAATTTTTATTGTCTCTTTCCTCTACTTGTCTTTTTTTTTAAAAAAAAAAAAAAAAAAAAATTCTTTTGGTTCTCCACTTTGTGCTTTTTTTTTTTTTTAAACTTCCCTATCCTCTACTCCTCTTTTTTTATTTTTTATTTGTTTCATTAATGCATGACATAATATTAATCCAATCCTAAATTATACCAAATTTGAGATAGTGATTTTTAAATTCAATCTAATCCCATTGAACTCCAATCTTTTCCAATATCATTCTCATTTTCTTTCGTATCTTGCATGTCAAACGAGACTTAAAAGTGCAAGGCTAGACTTATTGCTAAGGGATTTCATTAAAATCTAGGAGTTGATAATTATGATATATTCATTCTAGTTATCAAACCCTCCACAATCTAAATAATATCCAACTTTAGTAGCTACTTATCAGTGGGAGATACAAGAAGTTGATGTGAATAATTCTTTTTGAATCGAGATCTAAGTGAGGTAGTTTTTTATTCAACAACCTGAAGGTTTCATTGATCTATCCAACCATAATCATGTTTACAAGCTTCACAAAGCTCTTTATAGACTTAAACAAGCTCTAAGGGCTTGGTTTCTTAATATATAAATAAATTAGAGAGAACACTATCAAATTTTCATTGGTTGAGGGGAGTCAGTTTCTGTAAGCTCCTCTCTCTCTCCACCCCTATATATATATATGTGTGTGTGTGTGTGTGTAAAATTTTGTTTGGTAATTAAAGTATAAAGGGCACTAATATTGCCACTTATAAATATGACTGGTACACTCATATAATATTATAAATTTTAATTACATAAAAATCCCTACACAAATTTACTATTAAGGTTTAATTAAAAATAGATCATATACTATGTACACCCATTGATTTCACATATTTAATCCTTTATACTATGCATAGACTTGATAAATATTATATTAATTATTATGAATTTATATAATATACAAAAAATGAACATAAATTAAAATACGTTAATTCCTATTTTTAGTATAAATTCACTCTTTAATTAGAGTTGGATATAAATGTCTTCATGTTAACGTTAATGATAATGATTTGGTTATTTAAAATATTCATTAAATCCTATAATCACTTTTTATAGTAGCCCTCACTATATAGAATTGTTGTTAAATCTAATTTTTTAAACCATCACTTTTGAAAGTTTTACAAAACACATTTTGTGTACCTCTCTTCTACTTTTTATTATCCTTAATTCAAAATTCTGACTCTCTAGTCTCTAGGTGCTAATCTCTAGAACCAAGCGAGAGACTAATCACTCCTTAGAAACTCATTGGAGTACCAGCATTCATGACACTTACTGCCCTAACACGCCCTCCTGGCTCAAACGTGACTAACTGGTCAGACTGGTCTCTTTCCATTTCCAGAAATAACCCATCAAGAGAGGGTTCACTGGATTAAGACAAAGATACCGGATAGAGAGAATAAAGATAAAGAACCAGGTGAGTTCTTTCCTTATCTCAGTATTTTGATATTCCTCACATTGCTATTTCAGGTGTTTCAGACAGACAAGAGAAGTTTAGCCACAAAACATAGTAATTTTATTTTTCTGGTTTTTTTTCAAGCTTTTTTACAACGAAAAAATGAAGTCATTTTATAGTCGAATGGCTTGAGGACAGGACAAACAAAGTGACACCATTGCTTACATCACAGAGCAATGATTAATTATTAAAATATAAGACATCATTACAAACTTTAATGATTACAAACATATGGACCCACGACAGAATTTAACTTTTGACATTAAACACACCAAACAGATAGGATAGCATCTGGGAACATGAACTGCAATAATTAAAGCATCTGTCAATAGTAGCTGCAATGATGGAGGTCAATTAGTCTGAAAATGACAGGTTGCAATTGACATGATCTTCTTCATCGGAATCTGTTGCACTACAAATACGATAAGGCCAAATGCGATGCATGTATTCTTCATGACTGGGACAGGTGAAAGTGGAAGTACAGGCTAGACAAAAAGTTGGATCATAGCTGGGAGATTGATCATCTGATAAGGACACAGTAGCAAATTGATCAATATCTTTTGTGCTGGGACCTGCATTTTCTTTTTTCTTTTTCTTTTTTTTTGAGATGTTGTCTATCCTTTTTATATCTGTTTTTTGCAGCATCGAGATCCTCTTGTTGCTATTATTCGGGTTGAGTGTCTAGATAATACCAAACTGGAAAGTCTTATTGAGTGAAAAAATATATGACAAGAGAGTCATCATATTGATCTTGTGCTTGAGAAAGATTGTCAAGATAAGATTTGAAAAAAGTGAACTAGGAAGTCGCATCAGTGATAGTTGACCATAATTCATCTGGAATAATTTGATTCTTTTCAAAAAGTCGTTTCTGGATAGGTCTGATTCTTATAGCATAATTGAGGTTATCATCAAAGATGGGAATAGTATTCTGCTCAATTATGGAGAATTCTGGATTTGAAAAATAGACACCATCTGATCTGACAAGGTAAGGGTGATAGAATATCAGAATGGACCAGTGTTTAGGACAAAGAATTTGTGACCATGTTTTCCAAGCGGAAAGAGATTGAAATCTGGTAAGAAAATGGGGAAGAAAATTGTTGAAGTTTTCAGAATCATGACCCCATGTGAGAGCTTGTTTAAAGAGATTATTGGGTATTTCGAGGGCAAAGTGATGAAGATGATTGAGACACCAAAAGAAGTATAACAATTCTATAGGAAACACAAAGTAAGGAAAATGTGACTAAGTGAGAAGATGAATAACCTTTGCAACAGGATAATCAAGATGAGCACACAAAGTCTTAAAGAAAACTTGACCATGAGATAAGACACAATTATACTGGTAGGAAAACAATAATTCTTTTATACGAGTTCTGGGGAAATTAGATTTGAGAAGATCTGGGGACTCTGGAATCTCTAAATCTGGAGGAGGAGGAGAGGAAGAAGGTTGAAACATAAATATAGGGAGTAGAGCTGATTCTGTTGGTTCTGTTTGGATTGGATGAGAGAGATTATCTGCAACGAAGTTTTGTGTACCTTTGATATGTGTGACTGTGAGAAGTTGGTGAGGTAGTTTCTTCTTATGGAACTGGAGCATTTGAGAGAATGATTTCATATCAGTCTCCACTATAAAGTGATGACCAATGAGATGAAACTCAAATTTCTCAATAGCATATTTGACTGCTAATATCTTTTTGAAAGTTGAATGATAATGAAGTTGACTGGGCTTGAAACTGTCACTCTGGTAAGCACATATTTGTCTGATACCTTACTCTGTCTGTTCAAAGAGGATTGCTCCCCAAACCTTTTCACTGGCGTTTATTTGTAAAATTCTTTTGCTTGTGGAGGAGATATGGAGTGAAGGAAGACTTTGACAAACCTGCTTAATTTGCTGGACTGATTGTATCTGTTGGAAACTCCAAGGAGGAGGATTCTTTTGCAACAAAGTTGACAATGGTTTAGTGAAAGATGCAACATTGGGAATGAATGGTCGGACATAGTTGACTAGACCAAGGAACTGCTGGATTTGGTGTTTGGTCTGTAACTCGTCAGAGAATTTGAATAATTGTTGGCCAATATAGGGCTGAGGGTGAAATTTTTCTTCAAAGATCTGCATGCCAAGAAAAACAATCTGGTTCTGGGCTATTTCCATCTTTTTTGCTGAGAGCATAATATCATGATCTTTGGTGAGTTGGGCAAACTGTCGAAGTAGATGGTAGTGTTCTTTCTTATTCTTGGAAAAAAGAAGTATATCATCTATGTAGATGAGAGCACTGTGAAGAATGAGAGAATAATTTTGGTCATTGCTTTCTGAAACAATAAATGAGCTGTCTTGAGGTCAAATGGTAGAATTTTCCATTGAAAATGGTGATCTGGAATACAAAATGCAGTTTTGTATCTGTCATCTGGGTGAATACCTAATTGCCAAAAACCTGCTTTCAAATCAAACTTGGAAAAGATGTGAGTATTTGAAAGACAAGCAAACAGAGTCTGTCTCATAGGTAATGAGAACTTATCATCTTAGAGGAACTGATTGAGTGGTTTATAATTGATGACCAGTCTCAGTTTTCCTCAAACTTGTTCTGATCCTTTGTTAACATAAAAAACTTCACATGCCCATTGTGAAGATGTAGACTCTATGAGATCTTGTTGTTGCAACTGAGAACATTCTGATCTGGCAAGCATGAGATGTTCTGGATTCATGCCTGAATGACTTGCTTTAGTTGGGTTGATGTCTTCATTCATGTGAAATGGAAGTCTAATAAAGAAGTCAGGGTTCTGCCATAAAGGGTGTGAGTATTTTTGCAAGAATTCAGAATGTGTTTCTGAACACGAATTTTGGACAAGTTGATTTTTGAGTTCAGTGAAATCAATGGATGGTTGGAGTGCATAAAGACTAAGAATAGAAGTCCAGGGTTTGAAATGTTGTTTGAAACGAAGACCATCAGGAAGAATTCTAAGAGAAGAAATCTTAGAATAAAGATCAAAGCCAAAAACAAGGCATTTATTGGGTAAATGAAAGCTAAGGACTTTTTGAAGGATTGTACAGCCAGGAAATATTTTAAAGATGAGAGGTTTGCTTATAAGAGACATGATGAAATGATTTCCATTGACAGTACGAAATTTTTCTTTATGTGATTGCCAATAATAGGATGGAAGAACAGCTGGGTTCATAATAGAGGTTACTGCACCGGTATCAATAAAGGCAATGATGGGGATAGGTTTTGAGTATTTTGTGGGAAAGATTTTTATCATGAAAAAGGGAGTAGGTGATGAGGATGGCTGAACAGCATATTGTAATTGGTAACAAGAAGAATTATCATAATCAGAAAGAGAATCAGAAGACTGATCAAATTGAAGGACATCCTGAGAAGTAGGAGTATCATGAACTGAGAATAAATCTTAAATTTCATCATCAGAAAAAGAGATACCTTTTTGAGTGAGGTATTGAACCATCTTCTGAGATTTCTTCTGCTAATTTGGACAGTTTTTTGCAAAATGACCTTTCTGGTGACACAGGTAACATCTGTTGGTTGAACGCTGCTTAAAAGATTTTCTTATGAGAAATCTTCAGAACTTGGGTCTTCTGAAAGAAGTCATTTTCTTATAGGGTTTGGTTCTGAAGTAATGGTGTTTTTTCTTTATGGAACAATGACATTGATCTTTATCTTTGCATTTAATCTGCAGATTTGAACGTTGACAAACTTTTGTAAGTTGTTTCGATCTTTTCAAATATTCTTCAAAGAATTTCTTCTGAGCACATAGTTTATCCAAAGCAATGAGGACAAACTGATAGATCTCGCCAAGAGCACATTGTTGAAGAGGTCTATCTTGCGTTTGCATAATTTTTGTAGCTTCTTGGGACAAAGATTCTGGAATAGAAGAAAAAAATGTCTGCTTCATGGTTGGATCATCAATGCCATGAAGAGCATGAAAACGTTTGAGTATCTGCTAATAATGTCGGTCAAGATCTTTTTTCTTGTAAGAGCAACACTTCATTTGGAAGTATTCTTTTATCATTTTTGATTCATAAGCTTGAGGTCAGTTACAAAATTCAGTGTAAAGAAGATAAAGTGCCTGGTTGAGATCAGGGAGCTGACAAAATTGAATATGTCGATACTCGTCTAATTCTTGCCACCATTCTCGAAGTGTACCAGTAAATCTGGTTGCAAAATGGGTAAGAACTTGTTGAATCTGAGCATGCGACTTTAACATTTCTGTCTGGAGTCATGCTTGGAATTCAAAGATTCTGTCTCGCCATTTGGAAAATGGAACATCATCAAGAGTAAAGGTGAACAATTTGGAAGTGTTGTTATTCTGAGGAGGTGGTTGTTGCTGTGGAGGAGATTGTGGGTGAGGGATTTCTGTTTCAGTACTAGTATTTTCTTCAAAAATCTAAGGTTCAGTATTCATGAATTGAGTTCCTAAGATTTGGCTAGAATTACTGAAATTATCATCATCTGAAGTAAGTGGATGTTTCAGTCAAGATATGAGGAGAAGATTCAATAGGGGAAGTGGGGAAAAAACTTGCAGGAGTTGAGGGTAAAGAAGTGTCTGAGGTGTGTAAAGGAGAGGCAAAAGGATCTGGGTTATATGGTAAAGGTTCTGGAGGAGGAATATATGGTATCTAAGAAGATCCCATCTCTTGTAAAGTGTGAGAGATCAGGTTTGGATAAGAAATCATAAACTGATCTTCATGTTTACTGTGAGAATGAAAACTTGAGCTTTGGCTATAATGAGAAGGATTTACCTTGGATTTTCCTTTTCTACGAGCCAAATGTTTCTGTCGCTTTTGTTCTGCTTGTTGAGCTTCTTGTTGTTCTTTAAGCTTAGCATAGAGGAGGTGAGTAGTGCCGAAAGCAATATCTGCTTCTGATCTGGTTTCCATAGAAGCAAAAGGTTGACTGACCTTTGGAAAGTTTATCTGAGGAAAAGACCAGGTACTACTGGGTGCTTCAAAAGGATTGTAAATTAGAACAGGAGGTGAAGTATGAAAAGTCTGTTTGTACAGATCTTGCTGAAGAGAAGCAAGTTGGGTTTTTAGACTTCTCATTTCTGCATCCTTTTGAGAGAAAGCAGTAGTAAAACTTTGATTTGTTTGAATCAGGTGAAGCAAATCACTGTGGAGCTAATTCATCCTTTGCTGAAGTTGTTGGATAACTTGAGCAATTCTTTCTGCAGCAGTACACGTCTGAGAGTGCAAATGGTTGAGTTTGGACTCAATTCTGTGCATAACTTTGTTTTGAGCAATTGCATTTTCAAATTGCCAATTGAGAACAGCTTCTACTTGAGAAAGATTTTTGAGCGATCCATCAGACTGAATAACTTGGGAAGGAACCACTTTTGGTTTTTGTGTAACGGTTTCATCAAGGGGAGGAAAATCAGTATCATAAGAGGTGGATGGATGTTGAAACATCATGACCTTTGGAACAACGCGTGAAGAGTTTTTGACAACCCATTTTTGAAAGGGTTTACAAGTTTTTGAAAATAATCAAGACTCTGTTTGTAACAAGGTAAATGAGTTTTTGCTGAAAGAACAACCAAAGGACTAGGACTGGGTAGACTTTTTGGAAAACGAGCATCAAAATCATCCTATATGAAGTCAGGGACTGGGGGATTTTTAGGAGGATCAGGATCAGAATATTTGACAATAAACTCATATTTCCTGAAGGTTCTCCTAATGGACCTACAGTAGGATCTCCATCAAGCCATAATTGGTAAAGAGATTTTGGTTTAGTGGATTGTTTGGAAACAACAAGGGTATGGTTAACAGTAGCCTTTTTACTACTTCAAACATCCAGATGGTCATAGTCCCTATGATCTTGAATGTCAATTCTGGAAATAGAAAGAGACCAGTCTGACCAGTTAGTCTCGTTTGAGCTAGAAGAGCGTGTTAGGGCAATAAGTGTCATGAATGTTGGTACTCCGATGAGTTTCTAAGGAGTTATTAGTCTCTTGCTTGGTTATAGAGATTAGCACCTAGAGACTAGAGAGTGAGAATTTTGGTAAGGAACTGGGTGTTCCGCCCGTGTTGGTATCAGAGCCCTCCTCATCATTGTTATCGAAGGTATGTTTTAGACAGAACTCCATTACATGGCTGCATCAAACTCTCCAAATCTTTCAGCTTCGCTTACTTCTCTATTACTTAAATCTCCTTCTACTAAAATCGATAGTTTGTATGAAATTACTTATATTCCAGATACTGAACTTCTTCCTGATACTATTCCTCCTCTTCTTAATCCTTATTCTGCTTTTGCTAAACCTAGTTCTTCTTTCTCTGTAAAAACACTTATGAAACCTTCTCGTAAATTTGTTAAAGAATATGTTCATTCTTTTAAATTTGATAAGTGTCCAATCCCAGCTTCTTCTGAAGAGCAATATGTTACTCTTGAAATCCCATAATCTAATATAAATCAATGGTTATCAGAAGGATATACTCATCTTCATTTTGGTGCCATTAGAGTTGCAGTTACTTACCATGGTAGAAAAGTTCTTCCTGTTTCTTGCAGGTTGGCTTTACTTGACACCAAATATCCCAACTATCAGCATGTTTGTCTTGCTACTGTCCTTACAACCCTTAACGCAAGCACTATCATGCTCACCCTTAAACCCAATTTCAACATCAACCTCAAAGATGAATTTTGTTCCACTGCTTTGCAAGTCCAACTTCAGCTTACAGGTGTTATCCAAAAATCTGGATTCATTTCGACTACTCTTCATCACCAAATGATATGGTGAGTACAAGATCATGCTCTTGATCTTTCTCTTCCCAGTACAACAGAAGCATTGTTTCTCACCATGGATTCCCAACATGTTCCTCATTGTACATCTATTTCAAGACAGATTACTCGAGAAAAGCTACTTGAGTTGCTTCCAACTCAGTGGATCACCTCTTATGAAAAACAACAAAAGACTCTAGCACCAGTGTTTGTCAGTGAATCTATCATGCTTCAGAACCCAAATGGCACAACTACCATTAAGTTTTTACAACCAGATGAACCCAATGCTCCACCGCCTGAGTTCCGCACACAGTTCATGGTTCAACCAGTAAGTACTTTCAACCTCTCTTATCCTGAACCACAGATTCAACATGTCACCTCAGCAGGTCAACCTATTTACTACTTCAAACATCCAGATGGTCATAGTCCTTATGATCTTGAATGTCAATGCAAAAGTTATAAAAAGGCTACTGTTAATCATACCCCTGTTGTTTCCAAACAATCCACCAAACCAAAATCTCTTTACCAATTATGGCTTGAAAGAGATCCTACTGTAGGTTCATTAGGAGAACCTTCAGGAAAATATGAGTTAATTGTCAGATATTCTAATCCTGATCCTCCTAAAAATCCCCTAATCCCTGACTCCATATGGGATGATTTTGATGCTCGTTTTCCAAAAAAGTCCACCCAGTCCTAGTTATTTGGTTGTTCCTTCAGCAAAAACTCTTTTACCTTATTACAAACAGGGTCTTGATTATCTTTCAAAAACTTGTAAACCCTCTCAAAAATAGGTTGTCAAAAACTCTTCACCCGTTGTTCCAGAGGTCATGATGTTTCAACATCCATCCACCTCTTATGATACTGATTTTCCTCCCCTTGATGAAATCGTTACATAAAAACCAAAAGTGGTTCCTTCCCAAGTTATTCAGTCTGATGGATCGCTCAAAAATCTTTCTCAAGCAGAAGTTGTTCTCAATTGGCAATCTGAAAATGCAATTGCTCAAAACAAAGTTATGCACAGAATTGAGTCCAAACTCAACCATTTGCACTCTCAGACATCTACTGCTGCAGAAAGAACTGCTCAAGTTATCCAACAACTTCAGCAAAGGATGAATTAGCTCCACAGTGATTTGCTTCACCTGATTCAGACAAATCAAAGTTTTACCACTGTTTTCTCTCAAAATGATGCAGAAATGAGAAGTCTAAAAACCCAACTTGCTTCTCTTCAGCAAGATCTGTACAAACATACTTTTCATACTTCACCTCCTGTTCTAATTTACAATCCTTTTGAAGCACCCAGTAGTACCTGGTCTTTTCCTTAGACAAACTTTCCAAAGGTCAGTCAACCTTTTGCTTCTATGGAAACCAGATCAGAAGCAGATATTGCTTTCGATACTACTCACTGCCTCTATGCTAAACTTAAAGAACAATAAGAAGCTCAGCAAGCAGAACAAAAGCGACAAAAACATTTGGCTCGTAGAAAAGAAAAATCTAAGGTAAATCTTTCTCATCATAGCCAAAACTCAAGTTCTCATTCTCACAGTAAACATGAAGATCAGTTTATGGTTTCTTATCCAAACCTGATCTCTCACACTTTACAAGAGATGGGATCTTCTTAGATACCATATATTCCTCCTCCAGAACCTTTACCATATAACCCAGATTCTTTTGCCTCTCCTTTACACACCTCAGACACCTCTTTACCCTCAACTCCTGCAAGTTTTTTCCCCACTTCCCCTATTGAATCTTCTCCTCATATCTTGACTGAAACCTCCACTTACTCCTCAGATGATGATAATTTCAGTAATCCTAGCCAAATCTTAGGAACTTAGTTCATGAATACTAAATCTCAGATTTTTGAAGAAAATGCTAGTATTGAAACAGAAATCCCTCACCCACAACCTCCTCCACAGCAACAACCACCTCCTCAGAATAACAACACTTCAAAATTGTTCACCTTTACTCTTGATGATGTTCCATTTTCCAAATGGCGAGACAGAATCTTTGAATTCCAAGTATGGCTCCAGACAGAAATGTTAAAGCAGGTTTTTGGCAACTAGGTATTCACCCAGATGACAGATACAAAACTGCATTTTGTATTCCAGACCACCATTTTCAATGGATAGTTCTACCATTTGGCATCAAGACAGCTCTTTTATTGTTTAAAAAAGCAATGACCAAAATCTATGCTCTCATTCTTCACAGTGCTCTCATCTACATAGATGATATCTTCTTTTTTCTAAGAATGAGCAAGAACACTACTATCTACTTCGACAGTTTGCCCAACTCACCAAAGATTATTGTATTATGCTCTTAGCAAAGAATATGGAAATAGCTCAGAACCAGATTGTTTTTCTTGGCATGCAGATCTCTGAAGGAAACTTTCACCCTCAGCCCTATATTGGCCAACAATTATTCAAATTCCCTAATGAGTTACAAACCAAACACCAAATCCAACAGTTCCTTAGTCTAGTCAACTATGTCCGACCATTCATTCCCAATGTTGCATCTCTCACTAAACCATTATCAACTTTGTTGCAAAAGAATCCTCCTCCTTGGAGTCTCCAACAGACACAATCAGTCCAGCAAATTAAGCAGGTTTGTTAAAGTCTTCCTTCACTCTACATCCCCTCCACAAGCAAAAGAATTTTACAAACAGACTCCAGTGAAAAGTTTTGGGGAGCAGTCCTCTTTGAACAGACAGAGCAAGGTATCAGACAAATATGTGCTTACTAGAGTAGCAATTTCAAGCCCATCAACTCCTTTATCATTCAACTTTCAAGGAGATATTAGCAGTCAAATATGCTATTGAGAAATTTGAGTTTCACCTCATTGGTCATCACTTTATAATGGAGACTGATATGAAATCATTCTCTCAAATGCTCCAGTTCCATAAGAAGAAACTACCTCACCAACTTCTTCTCAAATGGTCTGAATGGTTCAGCAAGTATTCTTTCACAGTCACACATATCAAAGGTACACAAAACTTCGTTGCAGATCATCTCTCTCGTCCAATCCAAACAGAACCAACAGAATCAGCTCTACTCCTTGTATTTATGTTTCAACCTTCTTCTTCTCCTCCTCCTCCAGATTTAGAGATTCCAGAGTTCCCAGATCTTCTCAGATCTAATTTCCCCAGAACTCGTATAAAAGAATTATTGTTTTCCTACCAGTATAATTGTATCTTGTCTCATGGTCAAGTTTTCTTTAAGACTTTATGTGTTCATCCTGATTATCGTTTTGCAAAGGTTATTCATCTTCCCACTCAGTCACATTTTCCTTACTTTGTGTTTCCTATAGAATTATTATACTTCCTTTGGTGTCTCAGTCATCTTCATCACTTTGCCCTCGAAATACTCAATGATCTCTTTAAACAAGCTCTCACATGGGGTCATGATTCTGAAAACTTCAACAGTTTTCTTCCCCATTTTCTTACCAGATTTCAATCCATTTTCGCCTGGGAAACATGGTCACAAATTCTTCGTCCTAAACACTGGTCCATTCTGATATTCCATCACCCTTACCTTGTCAGATCAGATGGTGTCTATTTTTCAAATCCAAAATTCTCCATAATTGAGCAGAATACTATTCCCATCTTTATTGGTAACCTCAATTATGTTGCAAGAATCAGATCTATCCAGAAACGACTTTTTGAAAAGAATCAAATTATTCCAGATGAATTATGATCAACTATCACTGATGCGACTCCCTGGTCCACTTTTCCCAAATCTTATCTTGACAATCTTTCTCAAGCACAAGATCAATATGTCTCTTGTCACACATTTTTCCACTCAAGAAGACTTTCCAGTTTGGTATTATCCAGACACTCAACCCGAATCATGGCAACAAGAGGATCTTGATGCTGCAAAAAACAGATATGAAAAAGACAGACATCTCAGAAAAAAGAAAAAAAAAAAAGCAAGTCCCAGCACAAAAGATATTGATCAATTTGCTATTGTGTCCTTATCAGATGATCAATCTCCCAGCTATGATCCATCTTTTTTTCCAGTCTGTACTTCCACTTTCACCTGTCCCAGTCATGAAGAATACATGCATCGCATTTGGCCTTGTCGTATTTGTGGTGCAACAGATTCCGATGATGAAGATCATGCCAATTGCAACCTGTCATTTTCAGACTAATTGACCTCCATCATTGCAATTACTATTGGCAGATGCTTTTATTATTGCAGTTCTTATTCCCAGATGCTATCATATCTGTTTGGTGTGTTTAATGTCAAAAGTTAAATTCTGTCATGGATTCATATGTTTGTAATCATTAAAGTTTGTAATGATGTTTTATATTTTAATCATTAATCATTGCTCTGTGATGTAAGCAATGAAGTCATTTTGTTTGTCCTGTCCTCAAGTCATTCAACTATAAAATGGCTTCATATCTTCGTTGTACAAAAGCTTGAAAAAAAACCAGAAAAATAAAATTATTATGTTTTGTGGCTAAACTTCTCTTGTCTGTCTGAAACACCTGAAATAGCAATGTGAGGAATCTCAAAATACTAAGATAAGGAAAGAACTCACCTGGTTCTTTATCTTTATTCTCTCTGTCCGGTATCTTCGTCTTAATCCAGTGAACTCTCTCTTGATAGGTTATTTCTGGAAATGGAAAGAGACCAACCTGACCAGTTAATCCCGTTTGAGCCAGGAGGACGTGTTAGAGCAGTAAGTGTCATGAATGCTGGTACTCCGATGAGTTTCTAAGGATTGATTAGTCTCTTGCTTGGTTCTAAAGATTAGCACCTAGAGACTAGAGAGTGAGAATTTTGGTAAAAAACTGGGTGTTCCGCCCGTTTTGGTATCAAAGCAACTACAAAGCGAAACAAAATGAATTTTGGTCTAAAATTTATTCTAATTTCTAAAAATTCGAACTTTTAGAAACGGTGATAAAGAGTATAGAAACAGTGTGGCCAATTCATTTGCTTCCTTTAGCTTTGTCCTCTTCGGAGGGTCAACTTATGGCTTGATGAAGAGCCTTCTTGTATTGCCTCTTCGGTTTGATTGAATGAAGTTTATGTGGTTTTCAGAAAAAAAAAAAAAAAAAAAAAAAAAACCACTACAGAAATATTTCGGTTTATAAAGAGTTTTTCATTAAGGTGAACTCCAGCAATATACTATAGAAGAATCCCATATGACTTACTCTTCATATAATTACACAGTTTGTCAATGAAAGCACACTTGTGTTCCTTCCCTATGATAACATTCTCCTAAACATGTTCACAAACCTATTGTCAAATGCAATTTCATTAAGAACAATTAAATACAACACGATTCCTACCAAAATTTTGAAGCTGCAATGCACACTCACCAACATTTGAAATACGTCCGTCTCAAAATTACTGACCCTCAGTTTCGGGGAGTCTTGTATTGGCTAAATCTGTCAGATGAAATTCTTTTGCTAATAAACCATGTCGCTTGTCATCAAACATGTTTGGAATAACTAGGTCTCCTGGTATGTGTCCCTGCCAATTTGGCAACATTTGCTGTTAACATCTCACTCCACAACAGTAGTTCTCTTTTCCAACAGCGACTCTAAAAAAGCCGAGCACAATTTAGTAAGTGGTGGAAGATTATGTGATGATCCACTGAATATGGTCTCCCAAGGTCTTTCAGACGAAACAGACGGAACCCATAAAGGCTGGTTTCTCTTCACCTCAAACTCAGGTAGCTCCCCATAGATAGATGCATAGCCAAATTGTCCTGTTGTAAATAAAACAGAAATAATAAACAAAATAAGATCAGAGAACCAAAATGATCTTGCAATTCTTGAGTCATTCTACTTTTCTGAATGTGAATTTTTCATTCAAGAATTTAAGATACAAACTAAAATATACATTATTTTCCATATGAATTGCTCGACCAATATGAATGTCTGTATGCCATAACAGAAAAAAACACAAATTTTCTTACAGTCACCAAATAATAGAGAGGATTTGTGAAACACCAATGTTTTTCTTACACAAATGTTTGTTTGAATTATAACTGAATAGAATTGTTATATATGATATATCAAAAGAATTAACTTGTTTCTCATAAACTTATGTAAGAATTTCACTCTAATATGATGTAAGATTTTCCTAGTACCACCAAAACTATCAATAGAATGCAGTTAATTAATATCACAAAAATGAAATAATGGGTTATCAAGGAAAACATACTTGTTTCTTCACGGTCCACAAGATCCTTCCGTGGGATCACATTAAGCTCATGGATTTCTTCTCCATATGGATCAAAGAGGACATACTCACGATTGCCATTCATATATACCAGCAATGTTTGAGGTGGTTTCCCATCTGAAACATTATCTTCTATAGAAGGATTTACTTGGATAAAGGCAAGTGTGCCTCCCTTGGCCTGCAATAAATGAAACGGGTATTATTAGCATAAAACATTGTGCTGCTATAATAGACAGAAAGATAGGTATGGTGGGTTTATAAAGCATTATATCATTTGTGCACATGCCCTGTAGTCAAAGAAAATAGAAATGAAATAGCGCTCTAACGTTGCACCTAAACACATGCAAACCATCAAACAAACTTTTGACAGCAAGTATCCATGAAATCTTGCAGTTTTCATATTCTTCATTCATTCATCTTGTTTATTTGGTTCTCTACCCAGATATGGGAGAGAAACAGAGAGGTAGACCAGGAAATTAACAATGTTTATATTGAGAAAAATAGACCACATTCACTACAACTATAGTATATCTATAGATGCTAATTTGATCCTCTATTTATACTCATTTTACAATTTAATGATTTATGAGAGAAGATATTATAATAGAATGAATCAAAAGAAATGGGATAAACTGATGCCGACGTACACTTCTCTACACAATGATAAAATGGTTTATAGCCTGGGTTGCTGCATTTCAATTCAGAAAAATAGATTTGTTGCCACAGCAGAAGATATTCTCTTGTTTACTGTATACATATCATCAGTTCATCATCACCTTCATTGGCAGAAATTTATTGACAATAAACCATTTCAGTGATGAGAAGTCTCAGTACCATAATCTACTATGGGTAATCTCTTATACAGTTGAAGAAGCTTTATGTAACAACATTCCATTCTTTTTTCTTCTTTTCGAAAAAACGTTTTATTCTTTTTATTTCTTATCACTGGTAATATCCTTTTCTTTTCTTTTTTTTTTCATTTATGGAAGTAATAAAAATTTGAGACTGAAAAAATATGAACAATTACTACTGCTAAAATTTATTTTATCGATAAATAATCAATTAGCTTATATTAATTTAACAAGGAACTAAACCAACATATTAGTTTTATCAAATTTTCCCTCACAAAAGAAATCAATAAATAATTAATAAAATAAAATGATTCTACCAAAACTATATTTTAAGAAAATATTATATTAATCTGGACCTTGGGTAACGCCTTCTCCCTCATTTTATTCTTACAAAGAAAGGTAAACTAATTTGTACAAGTTAGGTTCATTTGATCTACACAATCTGTAATGATGGAAGAATCATACCTTCCTTGCAGACCAGGTAGCCACAGGAACAGGATCTGTTGCATTGAAAAGTAAGATTATTCCATCCTTTCCTTGAAATGTTGTTCCAATTGATTCCTGGCCTTTAGACGATTCAGGAAGAAGGGCAAGAGCTGCAAATGATGACAAATCTGCCGCACAGGCTACAGCTGCACAATGTTTAAGTACTGTATCAAATACCTAACAACACCGAAAGTAAGAAATGACAGAGATATAGATGTTCTACCCAACACAATGTGAAGTTAGCAAGTTATAGTATTGCAATTCAAAGAGTTTGATCAATAATAATCAGAGCTTCCCAGAAATTTTCACACGATGCTGGCGTTTAACTATTAGCAATTTCAATAAAACTGCACAATCACAAATTATTATTGGCAATAATGATATACAGTTGAGCTGAATTATATACAGTTCTGATACTGAAATAACTTTTCTTCTCAATGAATACCTGAAAATAAAACTGATAAGGCAAGGTCTGATAAAATAAAATGAACCCAGAATGCCTTGATACATTGACAATTGTGAAAATTTTAGCATCACTAATTAAAACAGTCAATACGCCAGCATGTCCCCACAGGGTTGGAAAGCAAAGAGAGTGATTCTGGAGGCTTAACAATCAAAAGAAGGAAAATGAGTTTCTATTCATGCAAATAAGAATTTGGTTGCACATATAAATGAAATGATCCTGTACAATTCTGGTACACATTCACTAAATTTTCAAGAACACACCAACTCTGGACTACCAAATGAGAGAATAAGAAAGAGAGTGGATATTGGAAGAAAAAAGATTTAATTAACGAAACAGAATGAGACGTGATGAAAGGAATGAAAAGAGTTGAACTTTCACCCCACTTCTTCCCCCTTTTTTTCTTCTTCATCCCAATCCAGTTTCTAAAAGTTGTTACTTTCATAGTCATTTGGGTAATGCACTGAACAATAAGCTGTTTTCAAACCAGTCAATCAAGCTCTCAACTACCTTTGGCAAGTATTTGGGTATTCTTAGAAGCCCCTAAAATACAGGTGTGAGACCATAACTCACAATAATCTACCTAAATCTACTGTGCATGACTAGAGAAACACATTTTTAGCTCAAGGAAGAGGAGTTGTACCTTCTACACGAAGCACATATGACCACAACACAGACAGCTTTGACATAGTCCAAACAGATAGTTGTGGTTTTGAACCCCAAGATGCAGCCACAAGATACTCTGACTTTCCAACAAATGACAGTGTCACAATTGGCTGTAAGAAATTGAACAAAAAAAAAAGTTATGTAATAAGATGAGGGAGAGAGAGAGAGCCAGTGCTTTAAGAATGCAGTTACCATGGTATAAAGCCATGTGTGTTAACTAAACGTACATAAAACTAAGTTTCAACACATTGACTCAATGTCCATAAACTGTTTTTTTCCTTCTCTATTGAGCTAACATTCTAAAATCTTTATTTCTTTATCTTAATTTGATATTACTACTTAATTGCTGTCTATAAAGCCAGAAAATGCTTTCAATCTCCACTGCACAGTTCAGTAAAAGAACCTGAGACAGATGTCAGAACCAAGCTGCTAATTTATTATCACCAGCAACCAAATACAAGCATAACAATAGTGAAAACAGCACCAACAATATTATAAAATGAAAGGGACAATTAAAAGAAGAGCCTAATCCTAGACAGTGCCTTCCTTTCGTTGTTTTGCAAAGCATAGGTGCACTATGTACTCTTAAATTGAAGGACAAAAGACAAGTGGCAAGAAAACATACAAATGTGCCCTCTTTATCAGAATTCTAACCATGCTTTCTTACTGCCGTTCACTTAGTATATGTTTCCGTAGCACAAACACAGAGATAGAATGATGTAAGTATTTCAGAGAATCACCATTAGAGTCTCTCCAAGAACAGCAACAAGAACATTCTTGTCCGGATCCCATAATGTTATCACAGTTTCTGCTGCAACTGCAAGAATGGAACCATCGGCAGAAAATGCAGCAGCTGTCATCGCCTTTTTTCTGCAAGGTGAAGTACAATCTAATCAGCATAACAATGAACATGACATTTAGTCACCAACTTATACACATGACGTGGACAGTAACCATCCACTTCAACATGCCAATTTAGCATTGTTTCATCACAAGATGAGTTTTCTATGCAAGTCTTTAACAAAATTAAGCATGCAACTTCCAAAAATTTTAAAAGCAAGCATAGGCCTTAAAAAGAAAATTTTACACAACAAATAAGTTCAAATAAAAAGAATCTGAACAAGGGAAAAATGTACATCACCCAAAGGTATTATGCACAAAAAAAATTATTTTCGAGTCATTCATAAAGTCCCAAATAATCATAATTTATATATCCGAGCTTAACTGACTTTCAAGTAAATCATTAACTATTTACAATTAAGGAAACTAAAACAGTACAGCCTCCAGAGGAGAACACAAAATAGAATAATACTTGTATGAGCCAACAGCATGGCATGTCCAACTAGAAGTCTGAAGCATTGCATCTTTTTGCTCTAATTCATCATTGCAAACCCAAACCTGAGCATTGGAAAATATAAATAAAGTGTTTATTCATGAGAAAGCAGTCTGTGACAGACAACTAATAACTACCATTCAAGTCATTCAAGATCACCTTGAAGTCCCCCCCATAAGATGAGCTGACAGCCACATGTTTGGTAGGATGGAAAGCAACGGCAGATATACCAGCATCCCTATAAAATACCATTTGTTATGGCATTAATCAGCTCAAAGACCTTGGTCAATATATTTCAATCGTAATTTCAAGCAAAAAAATAAAATAAAATAAAATATATTCACTTCACTTCCATCAGAAAATTTGATCCAACTGTTTGGTGTCTAAGTCATGAAAATGTTCAAGAACATGTTATTTAGCCACATCCTGACCTATGTGGTTCGTAAATTATGGTGGACAAGCTGAACTTTTTATTTTGAGATTGTGATGCCCAGAATTTAAGACAGACAAGACCTCCAATGTCCTCTTCAGCAAGCTTCACTTCCACTGTACACATCATAGATCCATCTTGGGAGAGAGCTACTAAAGTCACAACTACCTGAAATCATATAATTCAAGAATATCCATCATAATTAATACATCAGTAATCAAATGTTATAGATAATTTGACACTTAAAGATGTGAGTGTAAATGATAAAGAATAAAAAAGGCAATTTTGTTTACCGTGACATCATCTCCCGGCTGATGGTTTCTCTCACAAACTTGAACCTGAAATGGCATATTTGGAAAATTTCAGCCTCCATTTCATCGAAATTTGTATGTAGAGATTTCTTATATGTGGATATCTTAATTCCTTTATGAGTATCAAATATGAAGCACCATTTCATAAGCCCCACATAATTATACAAGATTAGTGCAAACCTTTACCAAGTAAACTAGATTAGAAATGAGGCCGATAGTTCAATAAAGGTAATATATACTAAATGGTGGGAAATGGCACCTATTGGGCCAGTGTTTTGGGATGGTCACCAAGTTAATAACTTGGTTGATTTAGCACCAAAGTGTGCAAACTGCCTAAATTCTTATTTCATAAGAAAAAAAGGTTAGGTTTTTTAGCTCCAAAGTATGCAAATTACCTAGATTGCACATTATTAATGAGAAAAGAAAAGCTATCATTCTGTTTCTTCTTTCTCTCATCATCTTTCCTCACCCGATTTTCACATTCACTCTCTCTACAAATGTCAATTTTCTTAGGAAAAAACTTCTTTGGTGTTAAAAATTAAAGATTTATTTATTTATTCATTTATTTATTTTGTGAACCTCTATGGATTTGGTCTGTTGTTTATAATGAAACTCATAGATAACTTTTAACGGTTATACTTTGACTAATTTCATATTTGAGTTTTGAGAATCGTTTAAATTTTTGTAACAATATAATTAAAATTAAATTAAATCTCAAATAAATACTTATTGGTTCAATTGACAAAACAGTTCTGAGAGAGAGAGAAGGAAAAAAGAAGATAAAAAAAAAAAAAAAAAACCCTTGATTAAAGTCTTACTTGTGGCCAAATATTGCCCACAACCAAGACTTTAATAAGTCTCGACAAAATCAAGATTTACTGCAAGTCTCTTTTTTCTCCTTTTTGATCTAATTTTTTGTTTTTTTGTTTTTTTAAGCTTTTAAATTCATTTTATTTCTTCTTATTTAATTTCTAAGTTTATTTTATCTCTCTTATTGTTTTAGATTAAAAGATCCACTTTCTCTCTTTTGTTTTGGATTGTAAAATGTTTGTCTTGGAAAGAGAAGTAAGGGGTTCTGTCCAAAATCTATACTAGGTGCTATAAAAACTCAAATTATTATTTGTTAAATCAGTGCTAGATGCACAAAACATGGAAATACAAGAGTTAAAAATTTAAAGACTTCAATATATAATATGCAACAGTTTAATATAGCATAATTAAGAAATTGATTTATGCGTATAGGACCAACTATAAAGGAGTTATCGCTTTCTCTAACATACAACATCCCATTTACCCCAAGCAAAATCAACAATATCCTATCAGCATATGGGACATATTCAATAGCAAACACAAAAAGAAATAATTTGCCTAATTATTAGGAGATGGTATATTGCCTGACAATTACCAAAGGGAAAACTGAAAATTCAAGAAGGAGAAAACCAGGACCAATGAAAACTACAAGTTATCACATCATTTAAAATAAGTGAACATCAACTTAACATATAATTTTTTTGAAAGGAAAGTTAATTGATCATTCTCACCTCAGAAATTCCACGGTCATCAAAAAGGCTGTAAAATTGGATGCAGTAATTCTCAGTGCGTAAGGCAACCAACGCAGAGCTGTGATCAAAGGCAACCCCACTACCAAAGCTTTCATACTCCACAGGCAGTGAACAAGGTAGCTGAAAAATGCACCATAAAAATGTCTCAAATAAAATAATAACAGATATATCAAGCATAAAACAGCAAGACAATAGAGAAAAGCATATACATATGTTCTTTAATAGCATAGTGAAAAGCGTCATTACAGCATTCTGGAAGAAGCATTGAAAACTGGCATGTAAATATGTAACATGTAGCATATGCAATATATTACTAAAAATACAAATTATCAACTCCAAACCTGAACAAATGAAAGGAAATTCGTTTTTAGAGACTGTATCAAGAAAGGCATAGATTAAATACATGAAAAATTATGGAATAATCAAAAGTGTTCTCTGAACATATTATTATGTCCCGGGCACCATGTACACCTGGTGTACCCCAAGACTTGCACCAAAGCAACAAAGTTTTAGACTTTTCATGACATTCATATAATTTGTTAAAAAATGTTTCACATAGTTTTCATCACATAGATTTCATATGGATTTGACCGTACATTCATATTTTCTGTTCATGGATTTCCTTCTCAGTCAACTACACATCTTATTACACAAAATGCAAGTAAAAAAAATATAAATTTTTCAAAATCAGAGCAGACAAGCTGATAAAAACAAACCTTAATCCCAGAAATGGACTTCAAAATTTCCATTGAAGGCATTTTCAGCAGATGAATTTGATTATCTGCACAAGCAATCTGAAGACCCTTGGTCAAAATTGTACGTTCCTTTCCACAGATAAAATCATAGAATAGCACTATCTTAAGCTAGTGTAAATAGCAAATCTTATCTTACAGAGGAAAGTGAAGGATCTGGTGAAACCGTAAAATACAGAAGTGGAGATCCAATTCGTGGTAAAAACTTCTTCTTTCCTGTGTCAAGCTGCCAAACCACAAGAACTCCTTCCTTTCCACCTAAATGATAACAAAATTAAGTGTCATCAACAGGAAAATTACTTGAAATGTAATAAATGAACAACCAGCAGTAGCAAACGATGAGAACAATAAATCATATAATAGCATGCAATGAGCTAACTGTTTACAATCACTGAAAGGACCTTAAGCTATTAGTCAAACAGAAAAGTGGTGAACTTTTGCCAGCAGCAAAGAAGCATGTAGTTAACTCACTAGGACATGCAACTCAAGTAGGATCCATACGTAGTGATGAAAGGATTACTGCTCGATTTCATCAATATTAGCATAAAAAACACAAATAAACATATATGCAAAACTCAGCCCTCTCATTTGAATCATCAAAACCATGCCAACATAATGTGTATTTATGCAGTATATAGGGCAAGGCACTTTCTCCAATAAAGGCAAGCATTATAGTGATGTTAATTTTATTGCACTTCAAAAGGAAGCAACATTTCATTACCTGAATACAGATAAGCTCCATCAGAAGAGAAAAGGAGTAGATTTACTTTTGAAGGGTGCCAGTGCCATGTGGTGCAAGAATCAGCATCATCATCATACCTCACCCCCGGCCTTTCTTCGTCACTCACTTGTCCTCCATCACCACCACTAGCAAATGTTCTATCACCAAATCCTCTCCAAATTAGAATTCTCCCCGTCACATCGCCTGCAGCTAAAATTCTTTGAGTTGGATGAAATGCAAGAACCGTTATCCTCTTCGTATGATGCAGTGTTATCTTCTTAAGCACCACACGCTCAGATTCCACATCAGGGACCTTCCATATAAAAATCTTGTGCTGTTTTCTGATTCCAAAATATTTTCCAGATGAACCAACTGTTATCAGCTCGGGTACTTTCATCTGCCACATCAAATTCAGCTTATTTAATAAATGAACGAAACCAATCACAGTCAGTTCATGCACATAATGATACCACCACTAACAAAAGCAAGACAACCAAGTAAGTAATGCAAATCAAAGATGAATAAAACAAGTTAAGAACGTAAGGGGACCTCTGCCAAGGTGACTCCGCCAATGAGGCGGGACCCAGTCAAGTTACACTTGCAGATTTGTCCATGGAAAGTAGTGGGTTTGGACTTGTTCTTTTTACTGATAGTTTGTTTTGTATCTTCAAGAGACAAATAAGCGAAAAGGTTAGGTTGGTTTTCATTGCTCTCGAACAAGGACGGAATCACCTGAAAATGAAAATTAGATCAACAACAATCAGCCGCTGTTTCAAATAACATATTTGTTAAACTAACAAAAGGCACTACATTCAATTCACCATTGAATAAACTGGCAATTTGACATTGATCGTCTTCAACAACTCAGGCACCGAAAAGTCCCAATATCTTATGGTGCCATCGAGGGAGGCGGTCCAACAATAGCAGAGAAAGCTATTTGCAGGAGAGGACGCCGGTACAACAATCACCGATGTGACGGCAGCTGTGTGACCCTCCAGCGACGCTACCTAAACCCAACAGAGCAAGTCGATTATATCAACAACGGTAGAAATTTAAAACAATAAAGCGAAAATGAAATAAAAAAAAAAAAGCAAGTACCTGTAAGGCGGTGGCAGGACTGAAGATGGAGACGGTATTAGCCGTACAAAGGAGGAGTCGTTTAGAGTCATTGGAGAATACCGGAGGAGACGACACGTAGCTTCTTCCTCCTCTCATCATGTTTGTTATGCCTGGCGGTTTCTGTCAAGCCTTTACCTTTTGCCCAGGGTTTTAGATATGACACATACTGTTGTGGGGTTTTGACTTTGGGATAATCCTAAAAAGCGCCCTAAAAACGAAAATAACCTCAATTTATCGTAACTTTTAAAAATATTAGTCAAAAAACCCCCTACCATCAGTCAAAGGCGGTTTCCATCCAGATTTTAAATGTTTTGGGATATGAACACTAAAAGACTAAAATACCCCACCTTTTTATATTTTAAAGAAAATATAAAAAATAATTAAAAATTATAAAATGACAAAAATTAAAAAATAAATAAATAATACAAATTAATAGTAACCATACCAAATAAATATAATAAATTTAAAATTTAAAATTAATTAATCATTAAAAACAATTAAATTTTGAAACAAAAATAAAGGTATAGATCCCAGTAGTATCTCCACCATCCATCAAGGTGGATGAATGGTGGAGA
This sequence comes from Litchi chinensis, assembly GCA_019925255.1. Taxonomy (NCBI): domain Eukaryota; kingdom Viridiplantae; phylum Streptophyta; class Magnoliopsida; order Sapindales; family Sapindaceae; genus Litchi; species Litchi chinensis. The sequence continues at coordinate 34,905,958 of CM034461.1, forward strand.
TCCCATCTCCATTTAAAAAATATAATAAAAAAAAAAAAAAATTGGTGAATAAATTAACAAAAAAAAAACTAGAAAGAGTTTTTTTTTTTAAAAAATGGAGATCCAATCTGAAAATCTCCACCGTCTATCTCATCAGATGGACTATAACACCCTCCTCTCAATCCTCGGCGTCCCAAACACTAAAAACCGATGCAGATGATGTTACAACATTTTCATTACTTATTTACGAAAATCCATTTATTAACTTAATATAATTTATTCAAAATCTGACAAAGTTTTCCCTGTTTTACGGAAAAACTTAATGTTTTTAAAACCTGCATAATCAAATAAACACTTCAAATATATTTTCCATTTTCTCAACTTTCATAATCGGACACTCTGTCTATCCCCAAATCATTTCAACACACAAATTTAAAGTAAGCATATATTTTCCTCACATATAATTTCGAAACAAAATAAACACAATTACTTTAAAGTACAGTGACTTTTAGTTTTTCCACTCTTTGAGAAAACATTTAAAATATAATACAAATCATATACATTTAAACTTTTCAAAACCTCCCATAAACATGCAAATGCAAATACAAATTACAATTTTGAAAACTTTATTTTTTTTTCTACAAAATATATATATACACCTCATATATACACCTCAAAGATGTCTACCAAAAAGATCGAACAGTAACTATGACTTGCAGATCGCACTAAGGACTATCTTCTCAACTAACTCTGCTAAAAAACTCAGCTCCCCTCAACTACCTGCGTGTAGAAAATCTAATGCGCTAAGCAAAATAGCTTAGTTGGTATACACAAAATAATATCAATCACAAAATCTCACAAACATAACATAAAAAATATATCATTTCACAAATCATTTGATATCCAACATAACATTTTATTCATACAACAGTTCCCCAATTACATAAAACATTTTTTGAGCATATATCTTCAAGGTAAGTAGTTTATTACTTGTTATAATATTATAAGAGCCTTTCGTAACTACTGTCACGATACCATGGATCGATAACGGGTTTCACATATTCCTCCAGCATCGGACATTCGATACCTACCCATCGGGGCTCAACATCATATTTGTATCGATTTCAGGACCAAACACTCGGTGCCTCTCAAGGTCCATTAATCGCCTCGGTATATAAGTGAAATAGCACAATACTACTAACAAATACCTTATTGGCATGTCAACTACCAATCTCCACCTACTAATGTACATGTTTATTCAGACTTTCGATATTTTCAATAATTACGAAAATTATCGTTTTCAATTAAATTTTCAAAAGTCACTTAACTACCAAACTTCATCATTTATTTTTTATATTCGAAACTTTTCGAAACTGTCCTTTAAGCTATTACTCAATGACCATTTTGTCTTTGGTTTCACTTTTCTAAACTTTATTGCACAATCACATTCTTTCACATTTTTTCATTGATCTCCAAAAGATGGTTTTTGAATTTTTCTTTTTCGGAATCATAATTTATGACACATATTATCTCAACACAATATAAATAACATGTAAACACAAGCGAAATGACGAAATTAACCCTAGATTTTTTTAGGGACACTATTCGGTAAAAAAGGGTAAATTTTTAAAAAATTGTTTCGACTTCAAACTTTATCTCACACATCATTCCGACATCATCCGTTTAATACATAAATAAGCTTAAAATGACACAAATACCCCTAGACCCCTATTTAATTCAAATTTGGTCATAAGGGGGTTTTTATGCGAAAATGTTATTTCACTTGGTTTTGACCCATAAAATCCCTTCCATCATATCCAACCAACATATACATATCATAAATAACAACTTATCACGTAAAAATTACATCATCGCAAAGTTTCGAAACAAAATATCAAATTTTTAGCTACTAACAAAATTCAATTTCGAAAATAAATGTATACCAACCTTTTAGAGCTTACACCCAAGCTCCTAGTACTCCAAATAGAAGTTCAAAGCTTCTATTTGCCCTTGTTAGACTCCCACACCCTAATTAGTCACCTAGGATTTGAAAATCACACTTTAAAACCATAAAAAGCAAGACAAATTAATTAAATGCAAAACTCATTAATTATATATGTCTATGGATGCATCTACATGCTTATTAATCTATTTAAACACAAGAAAAACCAGAAAACTGCACATACCTTACGTTGATCACTTTTATCCGAAAATATAACTTGGTTTCTATGAGATTTTTACAAGAAATGAAGTCATAAATGGGCAGGGAAGATAAAAGTAAGGTTATTTGTGAGTTTTAAAGCTTGAAATGAGAAGCAAAATTGAGAGAAAATGAAGGTTTGCTGGTCGGTAGAAGGAGGAAGAAGATAGAAATATAATTTTGCAATTTTGACCCATATTTATACTATACAACTTTCTAAAATTATACCTTCCCCCCAACCTTTTTAAAATGCTTCTAAAGCCCAAAAACCTTTACATTTATTCTTTTTCTATTGAATAACAATGACAACTCATCATGTCAATCACTTTTACACCATATACTTACAACTTTTCTATTAGATCTCACAAATTTTTACTTTTAAATGTCAACTTGTCATTGATTCAAGAAATTTTCACATGATATGCATTCTAAATGTACTCTTTTAACTAACCAATGACAAATTTTCATTATCAAATCTTTCTTATAAAAATCCTAATTAAATTTTTTATTAAAAAAAAAAAACACTTCCAACATAACAATTTAATAAACTAGTAAAGTTTCTAACAATTAAATATATTTATTACACTAATTACACTAATTATATTTGCTAACTTTTAATCCAATTTAATATGCTCACTTATTTAATTTAATAACACTACTTATACGGAAATAAATTACAGGACGTTACATGGACGTTGGAGATCCAATCTGGATATTGGATTTCCATCCACCCAGAAGAATTCAAAAAAAAAAAAGAAATACAAAGAAAATGGGATAAAAAATCTTCATCATAGTCCACCTGAAAACCCTAAAAATAGCCCCAACCATCATCTTTCATCATCAATCAATCTCCCAAATCAACCCACATGAACCTCAAACACATGAACTTCTCATATCATAAATGAACGCTCGTAAGCTCCAACAACGACATCAAATAACAATCAATATAAAACCACAATTCCGCAACACAACAAAAAAAATTCACAATTCATCATAAACCCAATTAATAATTAAATATAAAATCAATTAATAACTAAATAAAAAAAAAAAAAAAAAATTGCTTGACCACCACCAAACAGCCCTCTAGAATCAAACCTAGAATCAACAGCTTTGTCGTTGTACTCACGTCGCCACCAGACCGCACACCGATCTTCAACAACTTCAAGCACTCCGTCACACGAACCATCGTGACCACCATCTGTTGCCATTGTACTCACATCGCCACTAAACCACACACCAATCTTCAACAACTTCAAGCACTCTGTCACACAAACCATCGTGACCATCATCCATTGTCGTTGTACCCACGCTGCTGCCATTACTGCTAAAAACTTTGGTTCTCTCAACAGCGTCATCGTCATTATTGCTATACTCAAACTGATGGAGGAGAGCTGAATGGAGAAATAGTGGCCATTTCGATTTCGAGTGGAGAAATAAAGGAGACTTGAGTGGTTTTTCAAATCTGACGACTTCGAATAAGAAAAATAAGAAGGAGAAAAGGAAGAGAGAGAGAGAGAGAGACAGTGGCCATTCCCGATTTGGAGATTTTGTTTTATTTAGCTTTTTAACATTTTTTATTAATTTTTTTATGTCACACGTGTCACATTCTTAATGGTCTCGCTGAAACCCATTTCTAGATTCAACCTTAATTGATTTTTTTATCCCTAGATTTCACAGAACCATTACTTTAATAACCGATTTACTATTTCAAATGACGGTTGGACTCTTTTAGCTAATATTTTCAAAATCAATGATGATTTGATATTATTTTCAGTTTCAGATGATAAATTGATAATAACCCTTTTGACTTTTGATAACGAACTTGACTATTGGTACGACGTTGTTTATTATAGTTTAGAGCAAATTACTCGCGACTCCCCTAAGATATGACACTAATCAGGTGGGAATGAAGTTCCGTTGTTATAACAAAGAAGCCCCAAACCGTTAGTGCGACGTGGTCAACATTAGTTTGACCAAGGGTATTTTCGTCATTTTGTTAGAGATAATTGGTGTGCAAATTTTTGTATAACAGTTTAGATCACAATTAATGAAAAAGAGATTTTAAATCAAAAAAAGAAAAAAGAAAAAAGAAAAAAGAAAAAGAAAAAGAAAAAGAAAATAATAAAAAAGCAATGGAATAGGCACCAAAGAAATTGAGTTATTGTATTTGTCTCTGAAGTGTCATCTTGTCCTTTTTTATTTTCTTTGTGTTCATGTCTGTGTCTTCCTCTGTTTCTATCTGCATTCTTTTAAAACCTATAGCATCAAACGCTTAAAACCTAAAATTAAAACGAAACCATGTGTGTGTTTGTGTCCTTGTGTCCTTATGGCTTTATGTTGCAATAAACATAAACCTTGACATAACTGAGGACGAAATGATTGTTGTGCTTCAAATGGATGAAAAGTATGAGTCTGTTACTTGTTGATATTGTTCTTCTTCTTCTTTGTTGTTTATATTTCTTGTTGTTGTTGTTGTTGTTGTGTTTGATAATTGGTTTTTTTGTTGTTTCTACTTATTCTAAGATAGTAATATTATGTTATTACTGTCTTATGTTATTCTGTCAACCTTTTTGTTCTTCATTTGTTGTTGTTGTTGTTGTTGTTGTTGTTGTTGTTGTTTCTACTTGTTGATGTTATTGTTATGTTTGATAATAGGTGTCATTCCAGTTACGGTTTGCAAGCATCCAATGTCCTTCGAGTTACGGTTTTTGTTTTAATTTGGTTTGATGATGTTGTATGTTTGTAGTGTAAACTTTGTCAATGTTGATTTTGTTGTATGATATTTGTAAGAAGTAAAAAAGTTAGAGTTTTCTAGAGATTTGGATACAATGGTTTTTTAAGCTTGATATTTGTTTATGGTTTTTGAACTTTAAAATGATGACCTACCTTATATATGTTATGTAAACATGAACATGAATGCTGAAATAATGTTCGATACTTACATGTCGGGAGTTAATGTTCGTGATGTTTGAGGATCACCTTTTGTATGAATTGAACATGGTGTTATAACTGTGTCATCTATAGTTTATAAAGAAACAAATAAAAACGGAGTCATTTGTAGTGTTAGTACTGTCTTATGTTATTTTGTTTTGTAATATTGTGTTATGTAATTCTATGACTGTAGGAATTTTCAAATTTTTATGACTACCACATTTTTAGGCAAAACATATGAGTTTGGGTGGGAGTCTATAGATTATATGAACTTAAAAAGTCTTTAGGATAGTGTGATGTTTGCATCTTTAGGTGTGGATAGCATATTAAGGGAGAAATTTACCCAAGAAGTCATTCTTCCATGGTGTAATGGAGTTCGAGTGATAAAAAGATAAGAGTGATTTCATGGATGTTATGACTTTGTTTGAGCATATGAAAGTGGACAGAATGCATTTTAATATGGATTATGTTACATTAGAAACCAAAAACTGAACCAATCATCCTAAAGAAAACAGTGAGCCCAAGCCAAATAGTAAGCCCAACACAAATAATGACCCCAACCCAAATAGTAAGCCCAATACAAACAATGAGCCCAACCTAAATAGTGAGCCTAACTTAGTTATACAAGGTAGGCAACCCAAACCCATACCACCACACATAGAAAAGATTCTCATCTCTTATTCAAATTTGAAAGCAAGTGGAGGTGAGTGAAGTTTTGAGATTGAGGAGTATGCGTATGAATCATTTGATAGTGGAGAGAGTAGGGAAAGTGATTATGATGATAGTGAGGTGGAGTTAGGTATAGAACAGCATACCATTGAAGGTGGTGAAGGTGTATAGTCTGTAGACGGGTTATTTGTGGGAGGTGACATAGATAACTTATCTAATGTCAATGATGAACGACCATTTCAGGGCAGTAGTTCTAATGATAATGATGATGTTTATACACCAACTCTTAGGGTACCGTTTTTAGTAGGAGTAGATGGAAAGATTAGGCTACAAAAAGGTCAAATGTTTATGAATTTTAGACACTTTACAGAGGTGATAGTAAATTATGCAATCTAAGAAGGGTTTAGATTGAAAAGAATAAAGAATGAAATAAGATGGACAGTGTCTAAATGTGAAGCAGTGGGTTGCCTCTAGATGGTGTGTAGGTCCCGACCCTTGATAGGGTCACCTACCAACTGAAAACCATTAATGATGTCCATACTTACTTGTCTTTGATTGAGAACAACCAAGTTAATAGTCATTGGATAGGGAAGACCTTTAAGAGGGAGATTCAGCAAAACTTAAGTATTAGTATGAAAATTTTATGACAGATGGTCCTTCAAAAATATGAGGTACAAGTTCTAGCCTACACCCTTTATAGGGCAAGAAGTTTTGCCTTGAATATAGCCAATGAGGATCACAAGAAGAGTTTCAATAAAATCCATAGTCATGGGCATGTGTTGAGAGAGAGTGACAAGATCCGAACCAGATTCTCTCTAGGCTCTTATTTGGAGGGTCTTGTCGGGCACCCCAACGAACCTCCTATAACCTTATTCAACGGTCAAGAGAGGTCCGCGGAGCGAACCCCTAAGATACTTCGCTCGTTTACTTTACTTTGACTAATTCAATTTCTATTTCTTTGAAATACTTAGATTGGTATAAATTTTGCGCGTTTAATAAAAAAAAATTATTAAAAAATTGACAATATAATGGTTGCATTTTTAAGATTTTCAAAATTTTTCTATAAGAAAATACACTTCGAACTATTCTCAATTTTCCACCAAACTTCTTTGTCCACAATCATGCATTTTCACAATCAATATACAATCATTATGCCTAATAATTATGGTGGAATATATATGTAGCATAAGTGAGATTTACAAGTTCATCCAATCTAGTTTACAAAAGTTACAAGTTTCAAAAATATATTTCCGAAGTTGCAACATAACACATGTATTTTATGGATTTCATATTCACAAAACATCACGAAATAGACAAATAAACGCGCCCTTTGATTTTGTCCACCTAATTTAATAAAAATTTCCTCGATCGTGATCACCTGCGACTATTTCTTGAAAAAGTTTGCACACTACATCAAAACAAAACTTGTTAGTTAAATCAATTATAGAATTTAGGGAAATACATAATTACTAATCATATACTAATTTAACATATTAATAGTATTTAACAATCTTTTTCCTTCTAAAACCACAATGTGTACCCTCACATACTCTAATCATTCTCAACTTAGTACACCACGGTGCGATTTTTCAACTGGCACCGATCGTGATATTATTGAGATATCTCAGCCACTACGTGTGGAATTTGCTGCATCGCAACATGGTGTGAAACCATCTCAAATCTGAGCAACTACATGCGAAATTTTCTACGTCGCATATTGTAGTGCTAATAACTATAAATCTTCTTGTAACTACAAGCGGAATTTTCTGCATCGCTTATCATAGTGCAATTTACTATAACTTTTGGCGACTACGAGCGGAATTTTCTGCATCGTAACGTAGCGCACATAATTATAAATCTAAACGACTATGTGCGGGATTTTCTGCATCGCATGCGTAGCGCTAGATAATATGAAAGCTAAGGGAATACACATGGTTTTACTAAGTATATAAAACACAAACTCGTTTACCTTTCGATTCTTTTACTAAAACTCAACATTCAAACATTTGAAAATAATTTTATTTTCGATTCTCATTACTAATTCCAAGATGAGATTCCTTTACAAAAATCCGAACTTGTATTTGAAAAGTTATTTTACAAATCTTTTAGCAATAATATATATATACTAATGTAAGATTGACATAATGCAAGTGAGGTACACTTACCTTGGCTTACGACCCACCAAAAGCTTTCAAGGCCTCTTTGTGCTCCTTTTGCTTGCTCGTCACCTACACATCATATTTTTATTTAGAGTGTGCTACAATGAACTACACATGGCTATTCATATGTCTTTGAACACATTCTACTCTTAAACACACTTTTAAGACTATAACTTTCTCGTTTAGGTTCATCTTAGGAATATCCACACGCAGTCCGTATAATTTTTAGAGGTCCGAAACGAAAAGTCAAAATTTTCGGACCCCTATTGATAGAATACTGTTCACAGCTCAATCCGTGGGCTATTTTGCTTTTGTTTACGCTTGTATCATCTCTCTATCTCTCACTTAGGTTCCCCGTAAAATGGTTTCGAAAAATTCTAACTATAGAAGGGTGAAACCTATGAAATACCCATATTTTTCGACACTTTTTCGTGTCAAAATCTATCATTTTTATATTCTAAACTCAATTTACTTTCTACTATGATTTTTAGACTTATATATGCTTAATTATGATCATTCATTGTGCTAAAATGCAAAGATGAAGTGGCATTGCATAGTAACCAACAATGCCCTTCATCTAACCTAAACAACATTCTTGAACTATCTCTTTTCATTTTTTAATTCTATCATTTCAAAGTGATTTCATAGCATCTAATATTCTTTAATTCATGCTCATATGTATCAAAGTTTAAAGAAATCGCATATTCTCCCATTATAGTTGAATCACCCTAACACACACCACAATTTACTTTTTTCAATTTTTCAAGTTTTTTATTATTAATTCTCTTAGACAATTTATCAAACACTTAATCTACAAGTAAATTTGCTATAAACATACTTTAATCACTACTTAGGGTTTCATCCATATACATTCTAACTAGCATTTTATGCATAGTTTTTATCAAATCAACTTCCCTTTTTAGTAATTTATAACTATAATCTTGATTTACTTCAAGATTCCATCAACAACACAACAAGAAAACAAATCAATCCATCATCACATTATACAACCCAACTACTATCATTCATTTCCTTTATGTTTTTCTCACTTCCTCACTTCAAAACAAGTTGATATATCTCTAAACATGTCAAACATTTCACAAATCCATCAATTTATCTTTCAAATCCGTAACTCATTAAAACCTATGAAAAACAAGTGAACTTACCACTTGAAATTGATTTTTAATAGTTGGATTTTACTCCTAGGCTTGTGTACACCCTTAAGGGACTTGAAAACCACTCAAAAATCACCTCAAAACCTTCAAAATAAGTTGTTGTTCTTTGGTGCTCTTTGCTGCCCAAGCTCCACTACCATCTCCTTTTCTACTGTCACTTTTTCTCCCTCACAATGTGTTTCCTTTCAATTTTTTTCTAAGTGTTGGAAGATCACACTCCTATATATACATCACTTAATTTGAAGAAATGACTATAATGTCATTGTCTAATGTATACCACTATTAATTCCTCAATTTACTACTAAAGTTTTCTAATTGCTTAGGATGATATTAAAATATAATGTTCATGAAATTTTTATATTTTATCTCTTAACCCGTCTACTAATACTAAGACACTTACACTTAGGAATGAGGGATTACAACTCTTATTTAAACAAAGACCATTTTGCCTTTCTTTACATTTATCTCACTATTAGTGTTAATTTATTTCTAAAAGTTTCACTAACATTCTAATATCACCTACAAGGATGGTATTGCTGAAATTTAACATTTTCATCTTTTAGTCTAGCTTCTAATACTAGGGAATCTAGAATCGAAAATAGGGGTTTACATTTTCTCGTTTCCTTACAAAAATTTCGTCCTCGAAATTTTAAACTACATACCTGTCTCAAATAAGTACGAATATTGGGCACGCATTTGTTCTTCAAGTTCCCATGTAGCTTCTTCTGATCCATGATTTTTCCACAGCACCTTCACTAGGGGAATAATCTTGCAACACAATACTTAATCCTTACGATCTAAAATTTTCATTGGCTGCTCTTCGTAGGTCAGGTTTTCTTTCAACTGCATTGACTGTACTTTCAGAATATGTGAAAGATCGGCTACGTACTTGCGAAGCATAAAAAAATGGAATACATCGTGAATATTTGCTAGTTCTAGTGGTAATTTCAAATGATATGCCACCTCGCCCACTCTTGTCAATACCTCGTACGGCCCTATATGTTGTGGACTTAACTTTCCACACTTTCTGAATCTTAAAACATCATTCCATGGTGAAATTCGTAAGAAAACTCTATCACCCACCTGAAACTCTAAATCCCTTCTTCGATTGTCCGCATAGCTCTTATGTCTGTCGCTTGCTATCTTCAACCGTTTTTTAATCACGTTGATCTTTTCTGCTATAGCTTGAATAATCTCTGGGTTAATCAATCTTCTCTCACCTACTTCATCCTAACAAACTAAGGTTCTACATTTCCTGTCATACAACGCTTCATACGGTGTCATACCAATATTAGATTGATAATTGTTGTTGCAGGCGAATTCAATCAAAGATTGGTGAATTTTCCAACTCCCTTTGAACTCCATCACACATGCTCTCAACATGTCTTCAAGAGTCTGGATGGTTCTTTCAGATTGGCCGTTTGTCTGAGGGTGAAAGGCCGTACTGAAGCTTAACCTGGTGCTCATTGCTTCTTGTAGCTTTGGCTAGAATCGGGAGGTAAATCGTGGATCTCTGTCTGACACTATTGATACTGGCGGGTCATGCAGCCTAACTATTTCATCCACATACAACTGGGCTAATTTTTCCAGGGAATATGTATTCTTGATGGCTAAGAAAAGAGCGGATTTTGTCAATCTGTTAACTATCACTCAGATGACATTATATTCGTTTTGCATCCGGGAAAGTCCTACTACGAAATCCATCATGATCCTCTCTCACTTCCATTCTGAAATAGACAGAGACTGTAATAACTCTGCTGGTTTCTGATGCTCAACTTTAATCTGCTGGCAGGTTAAACACTTGGATACAAACTCTGTTATTTCTCTCTTCATTCCTCTCCACCAGTAATGGTCTTTTAGAGTCTGATCTCTTTCTTTAACTCTTTTACATCTGGTACACACAGTCTATGTCACAAAACCAGTGTTCCATCATCTCTCAATGTAAAACTGCTCTACTGCCCAGTCTCTATCTCACCTCTTAGCTTCATCAAATACAGATCCTGAGCTTATAACTCTCGAACTCGGTCCACTAACACTGGACGAACATGAAATGTTGCTAATAAAGCACCTGACTCCGTCGTCTCCAGTCTAACCCCCATGGATCTTTACTCTATCAACATTGGCAAATACTTAGTTTTCAACTGAGCTAGTGAACTGGTGGGCTTTCTACTCAGTGCATCAGCTACCACATTTGCTTTGCCAGGATGATACTTAATTGTATAGTCATCGTCTTTGATGAGTTCAATCCATCTTCTCTACCTCATATTTAACTTTTTCTGGCTGAACAAGTACTACAAACTCTTATGATCAGAGAAGATCCTGCAGGGTACTTCATATAAATAATGTCTCCATATCCGTAGGGCAAACACCACTACTGTTAGTTCAAGGTCGTGCATTGGATAGTTTGTCTCATGCCTCTTCAGTTGTCTTGAAGCATAAGCTATCACTCTATCGTGCTGCATTAATACACAACTCAAGCCTTACTTGGAGGCATCACAATACATTATAAACCCATCACTTCCAGACGGAAGTGTAAGCACTGGTGCCGAGGTCAACCTTTTCTTCAATTCATCAAAGCTACTCTGGCATGTATCTGACCACAAGAACTTATCTTCTTTTCTTATCAATCTGGTTAAAGGAGTAGCTATCTTCGAGAACTCTTCCACGAACTTTCTATAATAGTCAGCTAAGCCCAGGAAGCTTCTAACTTCTGTCACATTCGTGGGTGGCTTCCAGTTCACTATAGTTTCTATCTTCTGGGGGTCTACAGATATCCCTTCCACTGATACCATATGTCCTAGAAATGTTACTCGATCTAACCAAAATTGGCATTTGCTGAATTTAGCATAGAGCTAATGCTCTCTCAGTGTCTGTAGCACAATTCTCAGATGCTCAGCGTGCTCCTCTTGGTTACCAGATTACACCAAAATATCATCTATAAACACAATTACGAACTTGTCCAAATAGGGCATGAAGACTCTGTTCATCATATCCATGAAAGCTGTTGGGGCATTAGTCAAACCAAATGGTATCATTAGGAATTCATAATGCTCGTAGCGAGTCCTGAATGTCGTCTTAGGAACATCTTCTCTACGACCCTCAACTGATGATACCCCAACCTTAAATCAATTTTAGAGAATACTCTGGCTCCTTGCAGCTGATCAAACAGATCGTCAATCCTTGGCAGCGGGTACTGATTTCGAATGGTGACTCTATTAAGCTGCCTGTAGTCGATGCACAACCGAAGACTCTCATCTTTCTTCTTCACAAATAATACTGGAGCTCCCTATGGTGACATACTCGACTTAACAAACCCTTTATTCAATAACTCTTCGACCTTTAGTTCTTTTAATTCCACAGGTGCCATCCGATATGGTGCTATCAAAATAGGCTCTGTACCAGGTGCTAGCTCAATCTCAAACTCAATCTCCCTGTTCAATGGTAGTCTTGGAAGGTCTTCTGGAAAGACATTTGGGAACTCACAGACTAATGGTACCTCGGTTAACTGCAACTGACCATTATTCGGTTCTAGTACATAAGCCAAGTATGCCTGGTAGGCTTTCCTGAGCATCTTATTGGCCTTCACCGCACTTATTAAGCTTGTAGGGAGTATCTTTCTCACTCCACGAAAAGTCACATCTGATTCATCCAGTTTGTAGAACTTGACTTCTTTTCTGTAACAATCTACCGTGGCCCGCTGCTTGGATAACCAGTCCATGCCCAAAATGACATCAAAGTCGTGAATATCGAGCACTATCAGATCTATCTCGAATTCGTGACCTACTATAATGACTTTACTTCTCATATATACTTTATCCGCCATAAGTGAATCGCCCGTAGAAAGTGTCACTATCATACTACAATCTATAAAGCTCGTCTCTACTTTAACTCTCCCCAAAAAGTCTCTAAAAACAAAAGAATGGATGGCTCCAGGGTCCACCAATACATATGTATCTAAGTCAAATAAAAAGATAGTACCTATGACAACCTTTGGAACTGCATCAGCCGCTTGCTGTGTCACTGTGTATACTCTGGCTGCTTAGCTACGGGGTCTACCAGGCGATCCCTTGGGTGGCACACTCCTGCTGGGTCCACCACTAGCTGGCTCTGCTCTTGTAGCTCTTCTGCTTTGGGGGCCTCCTTCATAGGTCCACGACCCCCACTAGTCTGCCTCTGAACTGTGGATCTGACTTTTGCTGGGCTCGATGCGACTACACAGGGGCAGTCCCTCATGAAGTGACCCTCTTGACCGCATCTAAAGCATCCTGTCTTGTCTATAAGGCACTCGCCTAGATGCGATCTTCCACATTTACTGCAGATTGGCCGGTTCCTCCAACTTTGCTTGCTTCTGGACCCACCAAATGAATGAACAAAACTCTGACTAGTCTGGGCCCCTTGACTTTGTCTGCAACCGTCAAAACCTGGAGGTTTCTGCTCACTCTTGGCCATTTTACTGGAGCCACCTTGCTGGCTGTCGGTCCAGCTACGTTTCTGACTGAACTGTTGCTTTGGCTTAGGGAACGTCTCTGCACTTCTCTCAACTCTAGTGGCTGCCTCCACCAACTCCCCATACCGAGTGTGTACTGTTGAGGTCACATATGTCCTGATTCTCGAACTCAATCATGCAGTGAACCTATTCATCTTCTATTCTTCATTTTCTGAAATATAAGGGACATGACATACTAACTCCGAGAACTTCTTCTCGTACTCTACTACTGTGAGCGTCCCCTGATCAAATCTGAAAAACTCTTCTATCTTTGCATCCTTATAGCTCTTGAGAAAAAACTTGTTTGTGAACTCTTTCTTGAAATCCGCCCAAGACACCCCCTCTGGATGTGCTCTCAGATGTGCCTTCCACCAATCTTTTGCACGGTCTTTGAAGAGGAAAGCTGAAAAGGTCACCATCTGTTCTTCTGTACAACCTATAACCTGGAATATCTTTTCGTTTGTCTTTAGCCAAGACAATGCTTGCTCTGGATTTCCTGTGCCATCATAAGGCTTGGCGCCTAATTTACAGGCGTGCTCTATCGATATCCCAGTCTCTCGCGACTGCTAGAGTGCTGCCGCTAACATCTGTGCCATCTGCTCTATATTTCCTAAAGCAGGCTCTGCTCAGGCGAGCTGCGATGTCTCTAGATGGGGAGAATTGGCTGGCACATTGACTACTTTGTCAACATACTCTTCTTCTAGTGGGGGTGCCTCTACGGCTGCCCTCCTCGTCCGGGGACGACCACGACGCGGCATATCTCTAATTTTTTTTCTAATTAGACATAAAACTCATATTAGAACACTAATAATGTAGGAAATAACTCTAAAACTCATGCAATGCTCAAACTTTAATCTTTATGACTTATTAAATCTCATACCTACTCATGCATAACTCATGCATTAATTAGCTCATACTTTATGCATAAAAAAAACAAAAAAAAATTCAAGTACTTTCTAAACTTTATCTCAAAACTTTACAAAACCGAGCTCTAATACTAACTTGACAAGACCCGAACCAGATTATCTCTATGCTCTTAAATGGAGGGTCTTGTCGGGCACTCCAACGAATCTCCTATAACCTTACTCAACGGTCAAGAGAGGTCCGCGAAGCGAACCCCTAAGATACTTCGCTCGTTTACTTTACTTTGACTAATTCAATTTCTATTTCTTTGAAATACTTGGATTGGTGTAAATTTTTTGTGTTCAATAAAAAAAAATTACTAAAAATTCGACAGCATAACAGCTGTATTTTTAAGATTTCCAAAATTTTCCTATAAAAAAATACACTTCGAACTATTCTCAATTTTCCACCAAACTTCTTTGTCTACAATCATACATTTTCACAATCAATATACAATCATTATGCCTAATAATCATGGTGGAATATTTATGTAGCATAAATGAGATTTACAAGTTCATCCAATCTAGTTTACAAAAGTTATAAGTTTCAAAAATATATTTCCGAAGTTGCAACATAACACATGTACTTTATGGATTTCATATTCACAAAACATCATAAAAAAGACATATAAACGCGCCATTTGGTTTCGCCCACCTAATTTAATGAAAATTTCCTCGATCGTGATCACCTGCAACTATTTCTTGAAAAAGTTTGCACACTACATCAAAACAAAACTTGTTACTTAAATCAATTATAGAATTTAAGGAAATACATAATTACTAATCATATACTAATTTAATATATTAATAGTTTTTAACAATTTTTTTCCTTCTAAAAACACCATGTGTACCCTCATATACTCTAATCATTCTTAACGTAGTATGCCACGGTGCGATTTTTCAACTGGCACCGACCATGACACTACTGAGATATCTCAATCACTACGTGCGAAATTTGCTGCATTGCAACGTGGTGTGAAACCATCTCAAATTTAAGCAACTACATGCGGAATTTTCTGCATCACTTATCGTAGTGCAATTTACTATAACTTTTTGCGACTACGAGCGGAATTTTCTGCATCGCAACGTAGCGCCCATAGTTATAAATCTAAACGACTACGTGCGAGATTTTCTCCATCGCATGCATAGCGCTAGATAATATGAAAGTTAAGGGAATACACATGGATTTTTAAAACTATTTTACTCAGTGTATAAAACACAAACTCGTTTACCCTTCGATTTTTTTACTAAAACTCAACATTCAAACTTTTGGAAATAATTTTATTTTCAATTCTCATTACTAATTCCAAGATGAGATTCTTTTACAAAAACCCGAATTTGTATTTGAAAAGTTATTTTACAAATCTTTTAGCAATAATATATATATGCTAATGTAAGATTGACATAGCGCAAGTGAGGTACACTTACCTTGGCTCACGACCCATCAAAAGCTTCAAAGGCCTCTTTGTGCTCCCTTTGCTTGCTCGTCACCTGCACATCATATTCTTATTTAGAATGTGTTATAATGAGCTACACACGACTATTCATATGTCTTTGAACACATTATACTCTTAAACACATTTTTTAGATTACAACTTTCTCGTTTAGGTTCTAACTCAACCGAAGCTTTAAAATTACAATTTCTTTGCAAAAGTTTAACTTTTATACCCCTAGGAATATCCTCACACAGTCCGTATAATTTTCAGAGGCCCAGGACGAAAAATCAAATTTTCGGACCCCCTTTGACAAAATACTGTTCACAGTCCAATCTGTGAGCTATTTTGTTTTTGTTTTCACTTGTATCATCTCCCTATCTCTCACTTAGGTCCCCCGTAAAATGATTTCGAAAAATTCTAACTATAGAGGGGTGAAACCTATGAAATATCCCTATTTTTTGACACTTTTTCGTGTCAAAATCTATCATTTTTACATTCTAAACTCAATTTACTTTCTACTATGATTCTTAGACTTATATATGCTTAATTATGATCATTCATTATGCTAAAATGCAAAGATAAAGTGGCATTGCATAGTAACCAACAATGCCCTTCATCTAGCCTAAACAACATTCTTGAACTATTTTTTTTCATTTTTCAATTCCATCATTTCAAAGTGATTTCATAGCATCTAATACTCCTTAATTCATGTTCATATGTATCAAAGTCAAAGAAATCACATATTCTCCCATTATAGTCGAACCATCCTAACACACACCACAATTTACTTCTTTCAATTTTTCAAGCTTTTCATTGTTAATTCTCTTAGACAATTTATCAAACACTTAATCTACAAGTAAATTTGTTATAAACATACTTTAATCACTACTTAGGGTTTCATCCATATACATTCTAACTAGCATTTCATGCATAGCTTTTATCAAATCAACTTCCCTTCTTAGTAATTCATAACTATAATCTTGATTTACCTCAAGATTCCATCAATAACATAACAAGAAAACAAATCAATCCATCATCACATTATACAACCCAACTACTATCATTCATTTCCTTTATGTTTCTTTTACTTCCTCACTTCAAAACAAGTTGATCTATCTCTAAACATGTCAAACATTTCACAAATTCATCAATTTATTTTCCAAACCCGTAATTCATCAAAACTCATGAAAAATAAGTGAACTTACCACTTGAAATTGACTTTTAATAGTTGGATTTTGCTCCTAGGCTTGTGTACACCCTTAAGGGATTTGAAAACCACTCGAAAATCACCTCAAAACCTTCAAAATAAGTTGTTGTTCTCTGGTGCTCTTTGCTGCCCGAGCTCCACGATAGTCTCCTTTCTGCTGTCACTTTTTCTCCCTCACAATGTGTTTCCTTTCAATTTTTTTCTAAGTGTTCGAAGATCACACTCCTATATATACATCACTTAATTTGAAGAAATGACTACAATGTCATTGTCTAATGTATACCACTATTAATTCCTCAATTTACTACTAAAGTTTTCTAATTGCTTAGGATGATATTAAAATATAATGTTCATGAAATTTTTATATTTTATCTCTTAACCCGTCTACTAATACTAAGACACTCACACTTAGGAATGAAGGCTTACAACTCTTATTTAAACAAAAATCATTTTGCCCTTCTTTGCATTTATCTCACTATTAGTGTTAATTTGTTTCTAAAAGTTTCACTAACATTCTAATATCACCCATAAGGATGATATTGATGGAATTTAACATTTTCATCCTTTAATCTAGCTTCTAACACTAGGGAATCTAGAATCGAAGATAGGGGTTTACAGAGAGAAACCCAGGTACAATGACATTCATTTCTGCATTGAAGGTGAACCCATGTCCCAATGTCCCTACATATTTCAAAGATTTTTTTTAGCTTTGCTTGTCAAAAAATGGAGTTTTTAGAAGGTTCTAGACCTTTTATAAGATTATATGGATGTCATCTTAAAGGTCCATATGAAGGGTCATATATTAATACAATATCATAACCCAGATCCCAATGTTCTTAATTAAATTTAGAGCAAGAATTAATTACATTTATACATATATTTATACATAATATAATTATTTATATTTATGCAATAGGATTAAGTGAATTGTAAATTATTGTCAAAAATTTTAAACTTTACATAATTTAATGGATAATTTTTTTTTTTATCTTGAAAACTGTAAAGTAAAACAGTCTAATGATAAATTTTCTTGAGCTTATTTTTATGAGATAATTACATAAATAACTCTTTTTTTAAGGTTAAAATTCAAAAATAACTTTTTTAAAATCCTTTATTTTACCAATAGTATTTTTATCCAAAAATAGATTTTATTGCAAGATTTTTTTTAAAAAAAGTTAATGTTCAACTTGGATTTAAAAAAAAGTATCGTTTATTAAAAAAAAAAAAAAACTTTTTCATTAGTGTAAATTTTATTATAATCCTTATATTTTAATGTTGTATGACTATTTTATCTACAAATTCAATTATTGATCCGTAGTAGTTTTATAAACTTATTTATTTTGTTCCATAAGTTAGACATTAGTCAACTTTAATAGAAGGAGCATTGTTTTTGACATGCATAATGTATTTTATAAATTTTATTCTTTAAAAATAATATTTTTTATATTTTAAACCAAAATAAATAAATAAATAATGATCTGGTTTCCAGATAGATTGTCAAAAGATCTTTATATCCTGACAAATTGCTATCAAACTAGATAGAGTGACAATGTGGATTTAAACTAGGTTGAATGACGTTATGGTTTGAAATTAGATCTTGGCTAGTAATAGCCATGAAGATACCTGGCCAAAGAGACCCATGAATCTTTACTATTGATAGAGACTACAAATCTTCATCAACAGTGAAGATCTAATTGAATTTCCAGTAGATTAGATGTATTTTTAAGAATAATTTTATTTTTTTCCATCTTTTAGTTTTTAATTTTATTTTATAATAATTGATTTTAGATCAAAATAGTTTTTAATATCCTAAAACAATAGTGATATGGATTAAATTTTTAGTGGTTGAAAAGCTAAGTTAATCGTTCATTTTAAAAGGTTCAAAAACAAAATAGCACTTTTATGGTGTCTATTGTCTAACTATTGTTAAGGATAAGATGATCTTTCCATTATTGTTTGTCACAACTAATCATTAAAGTCCAATTCAAAGACTAAGTTCTTGAGTTTTCTAAAACTTTAGAGATGTTGAGTTCAAAAATGAATTCATGGTTAAAAAAAATTATGCATCAAAAGATAGAGATTAAAACAAAATTTACCATAATTTTAAACTGTTATAGGCAATTTTTTTTTTTAAACTTTTCTAACACAGTTGACCATTAAACTTTTAGTTAGAGAGATTAAACTGACGAGTTTTTTAAAACTTTAGGATGACGAATCTAAAAACGAATTCATAATTTAAAAAAAAAAAAAGTTACACAATAACAAAACATAGAGATTAAATTGAAATTTATCTTTTTATTATTACCTGTAAAGCGATGGCAGTAGATGGGGACGGTGTTAGCCGTATAAAGGAGGAGTCATTTAGAGTCATTGGAGAACATCGGAGCAGACGACACGTAGCTTCTTCCTCCTCTAATCATGTTTGTTATATGTAGCAGTTGATGCAAAACCTTTCCCTTTTGCCCAGCTAGGGTTTTAGAGATGACACAGACAGTTGTGGGGTTTTGACTTTTGATAATGAACTTGACTATTGGTACGACGTTGT
The DNA here is from genome assembly GCA_019925255.1 of Litchi chinensis. Classification (NCBI taxonomy): domain Eukaryota; kingdom Viridiplantae; phylum Streptophyta; class Magnoliopsida; order Sapindales; family Sapindaceae; genus Litchi; species Litchi chinensis. The sequence goes on from CM034461.1 coordinate 34,925,647, forward strand.
TTATTATAGTTTAAACTAATAATACTACGTTGAAATGTTTTTACAATAAAAGTAAGAGGCCCATAATTTTTTTCTTTGATAAAAAATATATATAATTTAATTTTTCTGAACTAAATTTATAGCGAGAATTAATTACATTTATATATTTATTTATTTATTTATAATATAATTATTTATATTTATGCAGCAGGATTAAGTGAATAGTAAACTATTATCAAAATTTCTGAACTTTACAAAATTTAATGGACAATTTTTTTTTTTTTTATCTTGAAAACTGTAAAGTAAAACAATCTAATAACAAATTTTCTTGAGCTTATTTTATTAGTGTAAGTTTTATTATATTCCTTATATTTTAATGTTGTTGACTTTTTTTTATCTACAAATGCAATTATGGATTCATCATAGTTTCATAAACTTATTTATTTGGTCTCATAAGTTAGACGTTAGTCAGCTTTAACAAAACGAGCATTATTCTCGACATGCATAATGTATTTTAGTAAATTTTATTCTTTAAAAATAATATTTTTTTATATTTTAAACCAAAATAAATAAATAAATAATGATCTGGTTTCTAGAAAAAAAAAAACAAAAAAACAAAAAAACAATTTGGTTTGAAACTAGATTGCCAAAACATCTTCATATCTTGACAAATTGTTGTCAAACTAGATTGAGTAACAATGTGGATTTAAACTAGATTGAACGATGTTACAGTTTTAAATTAGATTTTTGGCTAGCAATAGCCATGAAAATACCTGGCCATGGAGACCCATGGATCTATACTATAGATAGAGACTACAAATCTCTATCAATAGTGAAGATCTAATTGAATTTCCACTAGACTAGATGGATTTTTTAAAAATATATATATTATTTTTTCCTTTTCTTAGTTTTTAATTTTAGTTTATAATTGTAGATTTTAGATCAAAATAGTTTTAATATCCTACAACAACAGTGATATGTATTAAATTTTTAGTGGTTGAAAAGCTAAGTTAATCGTTCATTTTAAAGGTTCAACAACAAAATAGCACTTTTATGGTGTCTATTGTCTAACTATTGTTGAGGACAAGATGATCTTTCCATTTGTGTTCATCACAACTGATCACTAAAGTCTAATTCAAAGACTAAGTTCTTGAGTTTTCTAAAACTTTAGAGATGTTGGGTTCAAAAATGAATTCATGGTTAAAAAAATTGTACGTCAAAACATAGAGATTAAAACAAAATTTACCATAATTTTAAATTGTTAAAGTCAAATTTTTTTTTTTTGTAAATTTTTCTACCACAGTTGACCATTAAACTTTTAGTTAGAGAGAGTAAATTGACGAGTTTTTTAAAACTTCAGGAATGACGAATCCAAAAACGAATTCATAATTAACAAAAAAAAAAAGTTATACAATATCAAAACATAGAGATTAAATTGAAATTTATCTTTTTTATTGTTACCTGTAAAGTGGTGATAGTATTGAAGATGGAGACGGTATTAGCCGTACAAAGGAGGAGTCGTTTAAAGTCATTGGAGAATACCGGAGGAGACGACACGTAGCTTCTTCCTCCTCTAATCATGTTTATTATATGTAGCGGTTAATGCAAAACCTTTCCCTTTTGCCCAGCTAGGGTTTTAGAGATGACACAGACAGTTGTGGGGTTTTGACTTTTGATAATGAACTTGACTATTAGTACGACGTTGTTTATTATAGTTTAAACTAATAATACTACGTTGAAATGTTTTTATAATAAAAGTAAAAGGCCTATAATTTTTTTCTTAAATCAAAAATATATATAATTTAATTTTTCTCAACTAAATTTAGAGCGAGAATTAATTACATTTATATATATTTATTTATTTACAATATAATTATTTATATTTATGCAGCAGGATTAAGTGAATGGTAAATTATTATCAAAATTTCTGAACTTTACAAAATTTAATGGACAATTTTTTTTTTTTATCTTGAAAACTGTAAAGTAAAACAATCTAATTACAAATTTTCTTGAGCTTATTTTTATTAGTGTAAATTTTATTATATTCCTTATTTTAATGTTTTATGACTTTTTTTAATCTACAAATGCTATTATATATTCATTGTAGTTTCATAAATTTATTTACTTGGTCTCATAAGTTAGACGTTAGTCAGCTTTAACAAAACGAGCATTATTTTCAACATGCATAATGTATTTTAGTAAATTTTATTCTTTAAAAATAATATTTTTTATATTTTAAAACAAAACAAATAAATAAATAAATAATGATCTGGTTTCTAGATAAAATAAAAATATAAAAAAAAAAAAAAAAAAAAAACCAATTTAGTTTGAAACTAGATTGTCAAAAGATCTCCATATCTTGACAAATTGTTGTCAAACTAGATTGAGTAACAATGTGAATTTAAACTCGATTGAACGATGTTACAGTTTTAAATTAAATCTTTGGCTAGCAATAGCCATGAAAATACCTGGCCATGGAGACCCATGGATCTATACTATAGATAGAGACTACAAATCTCCATCAATGGTGGAGATCTAATTGAATTTCCACTAGACTAGATGGATTTTAAAAATATACATATATTATTTTTTTCCTTTTTTTAGTTTTTAATTTTAGTTTATAATTGTTGATTTTATATCAAAATAGTTTTTAATATCCTAAAACAATAGTGATATGTATTAAATTTTTAGTGGTTGAAAAGCTAAGTTAATTGTTCATTTTAAAAGGTTCAACAACAAAATGGCACTTTTATGGTGTCTATTGTCTGACTATTATTAAGGACAAGATGATCTTTCCATTTGTGTTTCGTCACAACTGATCACTAAAGTCTAATTCAAAGACTAAGTTGATGAGTTTTATAAAACTTTAGAGATGTTGGGTTCAAAAATGAATTCGTGGTTAAAAAAATGTACGTCAAAACATATATATTAAAACAAAATTTACCATAATTTTAAACTGTTAAAGGTAATTTTTTTTTTTTTTAATTTTTCTATCACGGTTGACTATTAAACTTTTAGCTAGAGAGATTAAATTGACGAGTTTTTTAAACCTTCAGGGATGAAGAATCCAAAAACGAATTCATAATTAAAAAAAGTTATACAATGTCAAAACATAGTGGTTAAATTGAAATTTGTCTTTTTCATTATTATGTTTTATAACTTTGACATCACTAAGATATATTAATATCTAACGAGATCAATCATTACAAGCACGACCTCAACAGTAAGTGAGCCCCAGAAATCAACTTTCAAAGAAATCTCTCTACAAATAGTGATTTTATTGACAAAGGAGAAGCTTGAACCCCATCAACAATTGTGAAAGAAAAGTACATTAGTCAATTCGCCTTCGGATGGATGTTTTCTCTTGAGCTTATTATGCTTTGCAAAAAGAGAAATAGGGAGGGAAGTTACTGAACCTGTTTAGTTGCGAGCCATTTCAATTCCATATTTGCTCATTATAGGGGTTGCACATATGAAGGGAGATGTGGAAAGAGTTTGAGAACCCAAACAATCAAAAATGCCTCCATTCCACTGTCTATAGGCAGATGGGAGATGATGAGGACTAGGTGATTCCATCAAAATGTGCTGAAGTTGGTTCAAAGGTGTAGGAATATCTATTGCTCCTTCCAACATTTTCACCACTACACTCATTACAGGCCTTGACTCTGGCTTAAACTGAACACACCAAAAAGCTACCTTGATCATTCTCTCTGCCTTTTCTATATCACTCTCTGCCTTGATTTCAATGGCTTTCATCAACTCATCCATATCTCCATTTTCAAACCTTTTCCACACCCACTTTGGAAACCATTCTTGGCTTGCCACAACAGCATTTTTCATGTTCCTTCTCCTGCATACAATTTCCAATAAGAGCATCCCAAAGCTATGAACATCACACTTGTGCGTTACATGAACACGAAATGGTGGCCAAAGTTCAGGTGCAGCATATCCTAGTGTTCCTCTTCTTCCTGTCATGGTTATATGAGTATTTTCTCTGTTGCATAGCTTGGCCAAACCGAAATCTGCCACTTTTGGGAAGAAATTATCGTCCAAGAGAATGTTTTCTGGCTTTATATCGTAATGAATGATTCTCTGTTGGCATTCTTCATGTAAGTAAGCGATCCCTCTGGCTGTGCCAAGCGCAATCTCATGAAGCTTTTCGAGTCCTAACATCTTGTTTTCACTAAACAAGTATTTGTCAAGAGAACCGTTTTCCATGTACTCATAAACTAGAGCTCTCAGGTTTTTGTCAAAGCAGAAACCATAGAGCCTAACCAGATTAAAATGATGAATTCTCCCAATTGTACTAACCTCTGCCATGAACTGTTCCTCAATTCTCTTATCTGAACTCCCATGTAAAACCTTCACAGCCACAGCGATTCCATTACTGAATACTCCTTTGTATACAGCTCCAAAAGCTCCTGAACCCACCGAGTTGGTGAAATTCTCGGTCGCCATTAGAAGCTGCTTAGAAGTAAACCTGATAGGCTTCTCTCTTTCCATATCAGTAAGGAATTTATCCACTGTAAGTGTTAGAAAACTTGTATCAGGAGTAACACTGCTGGTACCTATCCAAGCTTTTTTCTGGCATATTACCACTAAAATAACAATATTTATGATGATGATCGCTGCAAGTTTATGAAACAGTCAGATATTTAAACTTGTATCTAACAACAGATTTCATAAATCTAAACGCAGCCAGAAGGAAAATCTTACCTACAACCACAATGATGGTAACTATATATGCAGTTGATGTTGTCGATGAAGCAATGTGCTCATAATCCATGCTTGAAATTTGTCAGAAAAGAAGACAGATGGAAGAACCTGTAAGGAATTGGAGGAACAGACAATTTTCAAGGATAAACACAGATTCACATGTTATTTTCTGCAGTCATTCCATTCTCTGACCAATGAAGCCTTTAGGCCGGCCAAGAATTGACATATAACTTTGGAATGTATTACATATAGTTTGATTGGCTGGTTCATTCCTAGGACAACCCACCAGGGCCCCCTGCTTCTTTATCTGAATTGATTTATGGTTTATGGACATTGCAATCAACGAAACACCAGGAATAAAATTGATGCATGCTGTCTTCTACAAGCACAATATTTTCGAAAAATTTTACATTTCAACTATTCGTGTTAGTAATACTATTGGCAACATGAGTATAATAAAAATACATTTTGAAAACAGGCCTGTTAACCGGAACTCTTATTTTGCATTAAAAATATTTTACTTATATGAGCAGCAAAGATAGTTATATTCAATTAAAATCAACAAAAAAATCATACTTATTACAAAATTTTGTAGGTGATATTCTTTCTTTAAATGTTCCTTAAATGTGCATTAATATACTCCTCTTTTAAATAAAGAAAATAAATTCATGAAATAAAGTATGAAAATTTTCTGAAATAAAGTGTTGCATAGAACTAGGTAAATGAAAGTCACTTTAATAGAAACAGTGAAGGTATTAGTGTAGACAAGATAAACAAGAAGTGGAAGTACCTAATCTAACATAGGTTCAAACAAAAGGATTGCTCAAGTCAATGAAGAAACTCCAGCCCTTAAAATCAATATAATCAAGTTTTCCTCATAAAGAAGAAATTATACTGACATGGTAGGAGTTTTGACTGGAGAGAGTTTGGCAACTGTGTCAATTGCTTCTGAATTATGACTTTGCAATCTCCAATCACCTTGGCAACTAAGTCTGACCTCATCAAGTGTGCAAATGGGTTGTTTGGAGTTGGGATATCCACTCCTCCTTCCAACATCTTCACAACAACACTCATGCAAGGCCTTTCCTCTGGTTGGTATTGGACACACCACAAAGCAACCATTCCCATTCTCTCTGCTTTTTCCTTATCCTTGTCCTCAATGCCACAAACAACCATCAATTCAAGGAACTCACCCTTGTCCAATTTCTTCCAAACCCATTTGGGAAACCACTCCTGACTTTCTGGCAGATTCACATCCATGTTTCTTCTGCTTCCAAGTATCTCAAACAAAAGCACCCCATAGCTGTAAACATCGCATTTGTGAGTTACAGGAAATGACATCCACATTTCTGGTGCAGCTTACCCTGGAGCTCCCCTCCTTCCCGTTAGCGTTATATGTGTTTTTTCCCTGTTACAGAGCTTGGCTAGTCCGAAATCAGCTATCTTTGGACAGAAATTTGCATCCAGAAGAACATTTTCAGGCTTAATGTCATGATGAATCATCCTCTGCTGGCAGTCTTCATGTAAATATGCAACACCCTTTACAGTTCCAATTGCAATGTTGTGCAGCCTCTTTAAAATAAGAGGTGGTCCAGAGAACTATTCTCCACGTACTCATACACAAGACCTTGCAACTCTGTGTCAAAGCAAAAACCATAAAGCTTAACAAGATTAATATGGTGTGTCCTTCCTAGAGTGCTCACTTCTGCCAAAAACTGACCTTCAATCTTCTGGTTCGAGCTCCCATGCAAAACTTTTACAGCAACCGTTAAGCCCATAGAGAGTTTACCTTTATAAACTGTTCCAAAACCACCTGATCCCAGAAAATGTGAGAAATTGTCTATTGCAATCCTAATGTGCTGAGAAGACAACTGGATAGGCTTATCGATCTCATCCAGGACCTTATCAATTGATACTCCCCTACACTTGATGTCTTCAAGAGTTGAACTACTTCCTGCTTTAGCTCCTTCAGAACAACTCCGCAAGGTCAAAAATAACCTCAGGAACATTATGACCGCTGCAGATTCAAGATAGTAAAATATTACTTGCTCAGAAATTCATCTAAATGAAAAGGGCTTAACCCAAAAGAACAAGAAATGACTTATCTAAAAAGATTATGACTGAAGAAATATCAGCATTCACCATTAGCAGATATGAACAAGAATCAAACACCAGGCACTAAACAGCAATTGGATTTTACATCCATGGAAACTAACTACATCTTATGCAAATTGGTTACAGCAGAAAGATACCGAAACAAGAATCTCCAATAATGACAATTACTTAATCAGACTTAAATACTTGGAATCTTTTGACTGTTTAATTCCATTAGTTGATTTTACCAGTCAGGTATTGATCCTTAAGCAAACTGCAACAGAATGGAAGTTTCGTAGACGAAAAAGAAAAACAAAACAAAAATGTAGTCAAATAGCAAGAATTGGCCTGATTTTTCCACGATGGAGAAGTACTCCGATATAGTTTAAACTTATCATGTCAAACAAGTTACTTAAACTACCATGAATAATGGTCAATCTTGCCTTCTGATCATTAGATGGCAAATAACATTACGCCAAACGAACTTTCATGACACCCCATAATTAGAATATTCCTTTATATACTTTTGTCCCTCACCTCATTCCATTATCAGTTATCAAGATAGCAGATAGGCAAGTCAGAAACCGTGAGCCCCTGACCTCATTTCAGGGCAAGAGCACGAGTGCATCAGCATGTCACCTCTGATATCTAAATATGGGCATCGTGGTTGGTTTTGCCCATGTAAACACCTCCCCCAATCCAAAACGACCTGCTGACCACTGTAATAACAGATAGCAGACTTTCATTTTCCCTTTTCGTTATGCAAAACATCCTGACCTTTCTTTATCACTAGACTATGAATTGGAGACTAACAGTGATAATCAACAGAGATTATCGGTTCAGTTAAATTATTACTATATAGCGTGGTTGCATTGCTAAACAGTAAAATCAACAGACAAAGAAAAGCGACGCAAACTATTGCTTTTACTGAGATAGAAGAGAAATATAAATTACATCAACAGTACAGTCCGACAACCTGGGAGTACGCTAAATTAAGATTGCAGCTCAATGGAATACATCAACAAAACCATGGCATGAAAATTTACTTGTAATGAGATTACATGGCCATAACCTAGTACACAAGCAAACTTGGTTCACAGCTGCAGTAGGTAGAAAACTGCAAATGATCAGATCCCTTGATGTCCAGATAAAGGTCCCTTCCAAGTTTCTTCTTGATCAATGACTGCTATCCCATATACTAGATATTATAAATATAGTATACAAAGGAGACTCAGCCCACGTCCTCAATTCATGTAAATTCTGCATACAGACAATTTTTTGGTCATTGAAACATTCAGCAGATTTTTCAGACAAAAAAAATTAAAAATAGAAACATTAAATTACCAACAAGCATGTCAAACACTCTGTACTTTGCTTGATATTTCTTTGGCTTTTACCACTTCCTTTTCCTGTCATAGTACAAACTCAAAAATGTCAAACAAGAGTCCCAGGCATTAAGAATAATGACACACACATACCAAAAAAAAAAAGAAAGTCAGCCAAGGAAAATAGTATCTGAAAAATAAACATCGTCAATCACAACGCGGGAAATAAATGTCACGATCAAAAAACTGAAAAATAAGCCCAACAGGCCATAGAGATTCTTTCTGTAATCGGACAAACACAACCTTCAACACAGAAGGCAGTTCATGTTTCATATTCCTACCACATAATTTCCATTTTGTATTAATTTCTTGACAGATCCTGTCAAATAAATATCCATTCAAAAACCTTGTCATAGTTGGGTCTAGAGCCACTATGCATATACCCTCACTTGCCTAATCTTCCTGGTCTAAACGAAAGCTATCCTGGCATACAATCTTTTTCACCACCACTGCAACATATACAAGATCCTTTAAACAATTAATGCTTCAAAAATTTGGAGGCCATCTTCCAAAAGACTAAAGGTGATGTAATAGAACAGTCTTCCAAAAGCCTACTTATCCCAAGAAAGTTTGGAACGAATTTAGTTCCATGCTAGGAGAATATCATTGCTCATCCAGTTGAGCGAGAATATCATCAAGTTACAGAAGACTTGCGCAACAATCATATATATGCCAAGACTTTAGACATGCAGATGCACTAAGAAATATTGACTCAATCTAGAAAAGTCATGATTCTGAATAGTTACAACTAAGAATAAAAGGCACAGAAAGATGGAATTTGATGTTAGTTGTCCATCCAACTCTCTTATCATTTCCATCTGTTAGCAAAACAAACAGCCATAGACAAAAACAGGTTCCATATAACAAGGATTGAAGCAACTGTTTCTAGGTGCAGGGGAGAGAGAATCTTATCAGATGGTTCTAACTTCCCATTTGATTTTTCTCCGTTAACTCAAACACTACCCACAGCAACAGAGATTTTTTCAGATAACTGAACTGACAAAGCCAAATGAAGTTAGCAAGGTAAACCGACAACAATTCATCAAGTTCATGACATTTCTATGTGAGACAACATGATAAATGTGAACAGTAAAGTTATATATATATATATAGAGAGAGAGAGAGAGAGAGAGAGAGAGAGAGTTTAGGCTATATTAACTTAAAATTTTGATTTAAAACTGTGACTTTAACATCCATCCATTCATTTTAACTCAATCAAATGGGTTTCTACTACTTTTTTTTGCCGTCGGACTGAGTGAAAATGAATGGCGGATTACTAAAACAAAAATTTTAAGCCAAATTTTTAAGTTAATAAAGGTTTCTCTGTGTGTGTGTGTATAATAATAATAATAATAATACACACACGAGATCAAGATTTTCTCCTCAGTTGCACACTGAATTTTAAAAAATCAGCGTCACACTTGTGAGCCACTAAGTAAACAGAAGAAGATGTTGCCTAAGCAGAAATAAATGAATATAATAGCTGATAGTTGACAAACCGACTTTATAATGTCAATGGGAATTAAAGTGAAAAGGACAAGAAATTAGTTGAACAAACATAAATTATTTTCTAATGTTCAAATATCTGATGACAGACCTTTCAAGATCTGAAGACAAGAACTGTTTAGAAGAAAGGCTTATCTCAATGAGTGAATATCACTACTGGGGTCACTTCCACAAAAGAATCTTCATTGATTGAATCCTAAGCAACACTTTCATACAAATAATAACAAAGAAACAAACTTCCATATCAAGGATGAGGCAAGAACAAATAATACCAAAGTTATTACTTCGAAGCTACTTCAGATGTAGCTTCAAAAAATACCATCGATACATATCCCAAACCATCAAACCAAGCATCAACAGTTACAGCAGCTAAAATATACATTTCCCAGACATCATCCAGTCTGCCCGTCCCACCCCCTAAACGCCTTTAAGGGGGAAAAACGATAATTACCCCAATGAAATTTACAACTCAGCTTGAAAAAAAAAATATATATATATATATATATATATATACACAAATTTATGATGAAACAATTCAAAATCAAACTTACCATTCCCTTGCTCTCATAATAATCATCCAATGCCCACTGATACTTTGACTGATTCAATCCAAACCAACGTGCCAAATGATCATCCAAACTCGAATGAGCTGCAAAACTCCCAATTAACACTTGACTTATAACAAATCATTTTAAAACAAGAGGAAAAAAATAATAAATTTTATATATTTTTCCCCATCTTAATTTCCTAGTAATAAAATATATATCTGACCTCCATCTGGTTATTGATATAAACCATATAAAATAATAATAATAATAATTGAAGGCAACTCTACATTTAAATTTCATTGGCTGCAATACAATCAGTAAGCTAAAGTGAGTTCTGAGTTAAATATCATAATCAAATCAGAAGATACAAAATACCCACTTCATTTTCTAAGCAACCAAACAGGATCTCTACTCAAAGATTCCATTTTTACCTACAAAACTTTCCCTTCAATTATTTATTTTTTTTTTTTTTACATACTCAGAGAACTGAAGATCCATCACCAGATGGTTCTTTCCATTTCATTTTTCCTTCATTCTCTCAGTAACCAAACAATATAAAAGACAAAACTGAAGTTAACATAGAAGCAAGCAGAGCTTAAAAGCAACGCAACCCTTGGACATAATGAGCAGAAAAGATAAAGATCCAGAGCCAAACAAAACATGCATTGCCAGCTAGAGAGAGAAAGGAGATACCATTTTGGACCTTGTTGACCGCATTCTTGAAGAAGCCAGAAACAGAGGTGTTTGAAGGCAATTCTCAACAGAAACCGACTTTTGGAACTGTTGGGGCGGTGGCTGGACCGGAGGAGCAACCACCTTCTTCTGCGGAGAATCGAAGACCAGCTCAGCAGGTTTGGGGGTGGATGGTGGGGTCACGAACACCGTATACGGCCCGATTTTCCCGATCATTGGCGGAGGCGTGGTGGGGTCCTTGTTGATGGGCATCGCTCTAAAAAGTTAAAGACTCTTGAGAGTGAGAGAGTCTCACACTGAGACTGGGTGTGAACAATGAGATTCTCGAATTGCCTTGTCAGTGAACAATTTAGATAATATAATAGAATATATTATGACACAATATAATAATATATAATATAATATAAAATTTATAAATATAATATTTAATATATTCTTTCTTTGGTGTGTAATAACAATTAATGCGTACGTCAAATTTATACTTTCACGATATAAAATTTAAATTTAAAATATAAAATTTATGATAAAATTTATGTTTAAAATGTGTATAATTTATTTATTAAAGCAATAATTTATATATTAAATCATTTGAAAAAAGTTTTGAACAACTTACCGTTAGATATGTGTATGATTTTTATAATTAAATATATCTAATTTTAAAATATAAAAATTAATTAGTTAAATTTATTATTATATTTTTTAAATAAATTTTTTAATATTTAATTTAAATATAATTAATTAATTTTTTTTTTTTAAAATTAAATATATCTAATTATAAAAATATGAAAGGAGAGTCAAGTTAACTTAGTAGTAAGCTTACATCACAAGTTTAATTAAAAAAAAAAAAGAAACACAAACACGTGGGATGGATTAGATCTGTCACTGTTATTGTACTTTTATGTGCTCTCTTTTTTTTTTTTTTCCTGCTACCATTTGTTTCTTTTTGTTGGAGACAATAATTTAAAAAATAATAATAATAATTGGAGATAAGAATTTAACAGCACAACATTACTTGCTTTTTTTACCTAAAATAACTACATTTGCTTTTTCTTTTTCTATACATAATCTGTTTGAGTCTTGTAAGATCTGTCATCACGGTTTCTTCGAATAAATGAACATGGAACGTAGATTCCAGATTTTTTCTTTTTAATTTCTGCTAAAAATGACATAATAGTAAGTATGAAAAGCAACCATATATATATATATATATAGATATATATATAGATGAATTAGATGAATGAAAGAGATAAGTATTAAAAATAGATACCGTTTCTTAGGCAATTGCAGGCAAAAAAACTTCGCTAAGAATTATGAAATAGAATAAAGCATTCATTCCAAATCAAAAATAGCATTTTGTTTAATATAAGAAATTCTTTCCAAGTTATTTTTAATTACTTAGTTGTAATTATTAAGTAGAAAAAAGTTTTTCTGTAGCATTAGTGTTTTTATAATAATAATTCAAAGGTCTTTCAAAAGATAATAACAATAATAATATTAATAATTCAAAATTATTTCATATATACTCCTAATGTCCTTTGAACAAGAATCTAGGGCGTGTTTCTAGCCATGAGTTTGTACTTTATTAACTTAAAAATTTGATTTAAAAAACCGACTACAACGTCTACTCAATTCAAAGGTTATTATCCATCATGAGTTCACTCACTTTTTTCGCAATTGGATTTAATAAAAATTGATGAATGAATATTAAAGTTACCTTTCTAAGTCAAATTTTTAAGTTGGTATAATTTAGCTCAATGTCTAATATACAATAATTTGTATAATACTCTTTCAAAAAAAATAATAATAATAATTTGTATAACACAATGGGAATCACATTTAGTGCATAGGGACGAGACGAATCTAACATGTATTAGCTATTTAGCTTTAGCCTTCACACTTCCTAGTATGTTCATTCTCCTTTTTCTCATCTACATTTTCTTTTTCTATGTAATTTTTCTGTTAGTTTGAGAGAAATCTAAGCATGCATTTTCATATATATATATATATATAGAATTAATATACAATTTTTATGCATAAATAAATACTTACCAATTGTTTTGAAATTCTAGACAAAGTTTTATATGATCTTTTAAATAAATTTCTAAATAATTGTTTTTTGGCATAACATTTCTAAATAATTATAGAAATATTAATTTTTTTATTCAATAGAATAAAATATAATACACAATCTATCCATGTATCTATCATTGCACAATCTAATGTTGTTTAATACAACTAAGGATGGTAAAAATTCAATGAATGTCAAAAATTCCTATGAGAATAGACCCATGGGCCTCACTCTGTTTGGGATAGGTTTGGTACATGATAACAAGGATATGGATTGGAACTGAGATTGAACGCTAAAACTTATCTTGTTTTGAGGATAGGAACAATATTTTGATCCCCTTTCCATTTGCCACATAGAGGCCCATAATTTGACAATGTTATAATACGATATTGATTTTTTTCAAATATCAAGTTTTACACACTTCAACCAAAGAATGACATAATGCTATTACACTTTAACCAATGAATGACATAAATATCAATTCAACCTATGCATAACATGAGATTCAATTACGAATAATGGTAGACATCTAATGTTGTTGTTCAATTTTTCTACTATTGTTCAATTTTTCTATTCAACCTTATATAATAGCTAATATGTCATTCTAGTAGCAATTGTTTTGTCAACCTTGAATCAAGATATTTAATAACATATCAATTGTCACGTAAGATTATATATAAAAGTTAAATAAAAGTGTTGGATGTCTATCATTATTTTTCAATTAAACTAATCTAGAATTGACAATTACGATTTACAATAAAAAAGTACTTAACTATAAATAAAACATGTGGGTGAGGTAAGGATGGGATCTCTCTCCCCAAACATGGATTCTCCATCCTTGTCCCAAGTGAGGAATTGCCTAGGCACTTGGGATAAGAACATGAATCTTAGTTACATTTGGATTCAAGGGAACGAAAATGGTATCCCCACCTTGTACCTACATGATATCCAATTGATATCTTTAAAAAATTCCTAATTCAACCCAAACCAATGGGGTTTCAATTTGTTTGGGGTGGGATTTAGGTATGTAAACTAGTTTCGAGGCGGATTTGGAAGTGAAGGTCTAACCTGGTTGTGTTGTGGTGAAGAACAAGGTTAACATCTTGCCCTAACTTGACGTAGTTGACCCAATGCATCTCTCTCTCTATATATATATATATATATGTATAGTCATATGAAATTTAATTTAATATTCTTAGTATGAATGATTGAGTACTTCACTTAATCCTAAAAGGTCAAGGATTCAAATTTCACCCTTGTCCTAAAACATAAAGTGTGGATAATTTTTTATGAATTTATGTCCTCTCCCCTATCATTAAAATAATAATAATAATAATAATAATACCAAAAACAAATAATTTAACAAATTCTAAAACACTTTTATGTGCATATTAATAATATTTTATTAATAATCAATAAATTATTAAAAATTATAATAAAATTATTGATATTTATGTATTTAAATAAATATCAACGGAATGGTCTTTGAGATTAATTATATCCAAGAAACTAACTATAAAAAAAAATGTTCACATTGCAAAATACAGTAGTCCAGTTCCAAAAAATTTACAATGAGATGTGATTAGAGACAATTTTTTAGTTGACTACCGGTTTGACTAACACCTAAGTTAATGATCAAAGGGTAAAATTGTCTTTACACATCAACAAATAATTAAAATAAAGAGAAAAAATGGAACTGCTCAAGACTTTTTTATAATTACAAATCTACAAATATTAAAATTATAAATCCAACCTCAAAACTTTTAAAATTAAAAATCCATCAAATTAAAAAAACACCACTGGATGTAGAAATGACCTTATCATTGGTGGAGCATGACCTTCAGGTCGTGGAGAATATTCCTCCACGAACTAGAGGATCTTAGAGGATGGAGGTGATTGGTCACAAACTTCTTCATCGAATGAGATTGATGCAAGCTCCATCGTTTGGAGAAGATCTGATAACAATCACCTATACCTGTACAACATCATAGCAAATTTCACATGAGATGTCCAATTTGTGGAAGAGATCCCTCCTCTAAAACTTGCAACAATGGAGCTGCCTTTTTTCAATTTTTTTCGTTGTTCAATGGAAAATTTTCACCTTAATCACTGTTTTAGCGAAAAATTATTTTTTGACTCTCAAATTCATTTTTGGTCCCTGTTATATTTAACATTTGAAAAATTCATCAAACTAGTTCTTCCATCAATCAAAGGTTGGTTTTGAGATGCTAAACAGGCCGAGCTTAGACAATCCAAACCACCTAGAATTGTCCATAAACGCTTGCGGGGCAGATATAGCCCTTAGATTGTGGATTAGGCTTGAAGCCTAGCCCGCTAATTAAATTTAGAGTCACACCGCTCATGGCCTTAGCCCATTTGATACTTGGCCCAAATGAGTCACTACAGGTTGACCGTCAAAAGTTTGCATAAAAATAAGAGTAACAACTAAGAAGTTATAAAATTTTTAAAAATAAACACTTATATTTTTATTTTATGAATTGCATAATCAATTTGTATTGATAACTGTTAACTTCATTGATAGTAAGAAATATAATAGACAAAAACCATAACTATGGCGAGTAAATATACTACAAATTTACATGAATAAATCACTTGAATATTGTGTAAATAAAAAATGAGATGAGCACTGCATCACTGTAGTTTTAGTACTTCCCAACTAGGTGGAACCATACAAACAATAATAACTCTGAAAAAAATAAAATAAATGATGAGTGTTAGAATTTATTATTAGTGAAAAGTGATGTAATTGATTAAAATATAATGCATGGACTTCGTAACTTATCGAATTTATTTTTATCAACATTTAAAGTGATTTTATCCAAACCCAAAAGTAATATTTACATTCCAGCATTAAGATATTACCATCATATCATCAATTAAAATATAAAAATTTTATTGTTACTTTTTTAATTGACGGGTCAAAACGGGACTACTACCATAAGATCCATCCCTCAAACCTAACCCTCCTGGCTTGTGGGCCTGCATTTAGGTCTAAACCTACCCTCGCAACCGAGCTCAGGCTAAGCCTTGGCCCTCCATATTGTAGGTAGGGTCAGGCAATCTTTTGAAAACGAGTGAAGCCTGATACGGGCATTGGTAGGCCCGACCTTTTAACACTTCTAGAACTGGAGACTGATGGAAACAAAGACGGAGGTAAAGATAGAGATGGGAAGTTTGTGTTGTGGTTGTAACGGCTTGTGTCTGTAGCTTGTTGTTTGATTTGGGTTCGAGCCACCCAAATCGTTTGTAATTTCGTTTTGTTCATGATCTAAATTTTTTAAATTCAGATCATTAAAATCTAGGTTCCTCAAACCCAGATCTTTAAATTTGAGTTCAATTAAACCCAAAAACTATCTCTGTTCATTCAAACACAAACCTTCAAATGTGGGTTAGTTTGAACCTGAAGCTTAATTGAATTTGGGTTTAAACGAACTTATTTAAGATCTAGTTTGAACTCATATTCTCCGTCTAGTGGAGACCCAAATTGGATTATCATCATTAATGGAGACTCCGTCGTTCATCTTTTTTTTTTTTTTTTCCTTTTGTTTTGTTTTGTTTTGTCATTTTCATTCAATTCATTTTAATATCTACCATCCATCTCGATTTATTCTTCAGCTCAAAAATGAAATGTGAAAATCATTTTTCAATTTTATTTTAGTTAAAATAAAAATTGAAATATAGTCAAGCGCATTTTATCTTTATCCAAAATTTGTAATGGTTGGCTGTTAGTTTTTTTTATCAGAAGGATTTGATGAATTTATACAACAATTATTCTTTTGGTTATGCAACAAAGATCAATGAGTGAAGGTGTAATAAGAAGATTAACTGACAGACAGTGCAATTTCACATATATTCAAAAGAAGTTAGCGCAATTTGCCCTTTTCTTTTAACTAGTTTCAAACTTATTTTTTTAGTGCTGGGAAAAGAAAAAAAAAAAAAAAAAACATATGATAACAATACTAATACATTTTGTTTTTTATTTTCTAAATATCTTCACTCACGCTGCTGTGGTAGGTACTTGTATCATACACATGGGTAGTTTATATATTTATTTATTTTAACCATTTGACACTAAATCATATTACAACCAAGATCAATTGAAATATAACCCTAAAACACGGTTCGAATTTCCAATGTTTGTATTTGAATTTATTTCAGTGTTTTTGCATATTTCCACTAATGCAAACCAGATTTCAAAGGAAGTAGTGCAAATACTATTTTTATCTAGAGCAATGCTACTTAGTCCAAATACTCATCGCAAATAATGTGACAGACAACTTATCATCTAGTGATCTAGATATTAATCGCATATCATTTGCCACAGACTATTTGAGATAAAGTTTTGACCAAAATTTTGGACCAAAAAAAGGTAGCTATATTTTGCGGCATTTGAGGATGAGAAAGACAGTTTTGGTAAGATTTATGCAAGGTTCATTTTAGAATGAAAATCTACCACAACTATCTCATCCAATCTGCCATTACTGCACATCATTTTATAAACAATTCAAGTGATTCTACACATTTCAATTATACACGCCATCATTAAGAAAAATATCATTAACCAAAAAATTGCTCCCAAAAAATTGAAGCACATGGTAAACTTTCCTTAAGGCTTGCTTCCAAGTTTGGATACGAATGCAACGTACGTAAGTGAATAAGGAGCCAAAGAAAAATTATTGAGCATGAGGCATGATTGAGCATCTGCATTTAACAATTCACCATCTCAACTCTAGTTGAACATATTTGGGAGGGGTCTAACTGCCATAAATGCATCCACCATCTGAAAGAGGAATAATATATGAGAACATTAATATAATCGGACAAGCCAGCTTACATTGTGGTGACATAACTAGATTGGGAAAATATCAATTCATCAAGGAACGAAAGAAGCTTACCTCATCAGTCACAGCAGCTCGAGCTGTTTGATGTCTTTCAACCAATTCAGTCAAAACTTGAGTGAGACGCTGCTTAACTTCCCCGGTTAGCATGCGCCCTGCACCATACTCCTAGAAGAGTATAATGTATTGTTATTCTTAATCCATGTCATAAATGATATTTGACAACATGGTATCTTTGTTTTCTTTTGAATAATTAAAGAAACAATAATCATCTTAATTTCAAAAAAAAAAAAAAAAGGAAAAAGAAACAATAATCATCTTCACTGATAATAATAACCTCACCTTTTTTATATGTTCAAGTTCAGCATCATCCTCTAGGAAAAAACTTAAATATTTTACTGGTATGTCAACCTGACAGATATCCAAATGAAAAATGGAGTCAAACTGTAGTTAGATTTCAAAAAGGAAGTAAAATTAGCACAGACAATTAATTTAAAGCCCAAACATCCAGATCAACAAGCTTTTTACTCTTTTCCTTATTCTATTTCTGCATCTATTTGCTAATAAACATACATGTTCATATAATAATAGAGAGAAGTATAATCGTAATCTATAAAATATGTAAATCAGCATTCTTCATCACACATGTTAGAAACTGAAAGACAAAAGGAAATGAAAAATCTAATACCTCAAGATTTGCCCCAAGTTTTCTGTGTAATTCCACACTTTCCTGTCCGCCAGAGAAGGCATACTTGTTTATCTGCAGATATTCGCACAAAATATGGTTAGTTATGCGCACAAGCTATGTGCACAAGGCCGATATTAGATTTGAGCATACAAGTGCTTATATATTCATTAGATCTCTTACGTTAGCTCTACAAAATATTCCATTCTGTGGTCTCAAGTCCACCGTTCATAATTAATCACACAAACAGAGTTATATACAAAACCCTGAGGTCGCAATAAAACTCAAAACAACCAATAGAATTTGCGACAAAATTGACACAGTCAAACAAAACAAAAAGGAGACATTTGCCATCTTGTAGCAAAACACAACCAGAGAGAAGCTCTAGAAAATTGAGCTAGTGCAAGAAAATCCCAGACTATTATGTTATTACCAATAATTCTCATGTCCATTAACTGGGTCAAGCAATGAGCAGTGCTCTTTTCCTCCCAACCCCCAGTCTGGGATTATCACCCAAACTATGCCGCTTATCACAGTTTGCAAGAAGGCATATGTTATTACAACACAATGCCATTGGAACAGTCAAATGCTTCATTCAAAAAATTTGAAATCAAGAGACTAATGTCAGAAGAAAACACAAAACTTAGGGCATTAAAGTCATGCAATGACTCAGAGAAAGGTTATATTTATATCTGTATTAAAAAAAACATGCATTGGAGAACTGTGATAGAAGTCATAGAATTTGACTTCTACCATCGGCCTATAATAGAAGTTTGAAAATGGAGAAAATGGTCAAACTTTGCATCCAATACACAAAAGAGACATGAAGTGTGAGTCAAAACAATATAAAGTTGTGCCCTTTCAGCATCAAGAATGGGCAACGATTTCCAGATAATAGACGGTTATGTAAAACTAATTTCCCCATCTCCAATAAGTTCAAGAACTATTCAAGTTACTGATAAGAACGGAGAAAGCATAATTATTCATCAAGAAAGTAAAGATTCCACATAATGGTTGTGTAAGAAGTTTCAGAATCAAACCTTGTTCTTAATAACTTTCCCTGAGTCCGTCACGTAAATAGCAGAATTGGGATCACTAGCTGACATTTTTCCATTTTCCCCCTGCAGGTAATCGATTTAGTAAAATGCAGAGAATAGGATTCTATTTTTTCCCTGAAACTGCAGAGCATATGCTTGTTGATTCTAGCAAACATAGTATCTTTACAAAATGCCAAAATCTACATAAGATGGAATGTTGATTCCAGCACATATCTTCTCATGTAATATACACTCATTACCTTGAAAATCATTATAATGATGCACAATATAATTCAAATAATTGAAATGACAGACTAATTTGTTCTAGCACATGTTTTGATAACCGTGTTTATGAATAGCTATTATAGTATCGGGAGTATAGTACTAATCAAAAGGCATCCTAAAATTTGCTAATCAAATTTGGTCCACACACACGCAAGGGAACAAGTAGATCAAGAAAGGGAAAAATAACCCATAGGAGGCATACACAAATCCTCACAAAGAACCAAAGATGCCAAAATTAAATAAATAAGAACCCTAAACCAAACTTTACGCCAACACTGCTTTCCACTTATGAATAATGAAAAAAAAAAGAAGCCCATACAGCATTCTGCATTCCTAACTTCAGAAGATATAGACGCCCATAAGGAAGCCCAAAATCTGAGCTTATCCCATAAAACTTCTACCCCTTTGCCTTTGAGATCCTCAAAGATATTTTTGTTCCTTTAATTCAGCAACACCGAAAAGAAAACCATCTTGGGACATTCCCAAATAAATTCACCCTTCCCACTCCACGACCAAACACTTGACCACTTTTCTGATAATCAGACAATGTTTTAAGTAGAATATTTTTTAATTCAGATTGGTTTTGTCACTATTAGTTTAAAAGTTTACTTTACCACAAGCACATGGTCAATTCAAATAACAAATAACAAATTTAAATACAATCAAAAGAGGGGACTCGTGTAGCCAAGACTTGTTTAGTATGAAAAGATCCTTATATCATGTTAGTAACCAATAGATCGAAAAACCTAAGCTAATAGGAAAAAACCCAACAATAGTATTTAAACATTCTAGCAAAATTAAAAGCTAACAAACCTAACACCTTTAATTTTTGTTAGTTGTCCCTCAAATCATTTTTTTTACGAACAAATAAACTTTTCAAGCCTTCTCCACTATATTGATTGAACAACCAAACCTAATTATCAAATCAAGTGTTGTCCCAGATCCATATATACTTTAATTAAATTTTGACATCTTCAAACAATCAATATATTTAATATCATGGCCTGCCAATTGTGGTTTTGATTAAACGTTATAAAATGCCAGTGTGTCAGCTATATATTAAGGTATTAAGATTGTCAATGTTGCTAAATTAACAAGAAGAACATCGGCATAACCATAACCAAATTCAACCTCATGTCAAAAAGAAATAATTCAACCTAAACAATAGCAAACATATGAATTTTAGTTTTATGCAGTTATTAATAGGTTAATTATTTCAGAAGTCATTCAATTCATGACACATGTATGCCAATTCTAAGATTTTACCATGATCAGTGTCAACATCTCTATCTACTAGTGTGTTCAATCTTATAGCATTTAAATTTCGAAAAGATGGCAGGTTCATAATGATTACTATCTTGAGGTAATTATTTTCTCTTTGATGGTTATTTCTTTTTGATCAGGTATGGTAATCTGAGTGATTACAACTTATGAAGGTTCATGACAACTTTTCACATGAATAATGATGCCCTTAGCCATATCGACGCATGAGTTTCAGATGAAATATCAACATGGCATATAAATATTTTTCTCCGATAACAATGGTCAAATGAAATATGAAAGCTCTCAAGACAAGTTCAAAGTATCAATTGCAAAAGCATAGGTCAAATAGGAATAAGTATACTAGGAAATAGAAAGCAAAGCCAGATTTGATGGTAATATCATCAAAAGTGAGAATTAAATTCAGCTAACATATATACATACATATATCCAGACTATCCCAAAAAATTGCCATTAAAATTTGTGGCTAAATATAAGAATACCTGGAGGGCAGGGAAGAAAGACGATTCGATTAATGCAGGTTTGTGATATCCAATCCGTGGGGCAACATCTCTTGTCATTCTAAAATATGGATCCTGAACAGATCATTAAAGCAAGGGAATTTTTCTTTCTTTCAGAACTCAAAGAAATTAGTTATAAAAACACATACAAACACCTACACACTCCACATAGAAAGATAGGAAAGGGAGGGAAAATATAATATAGAACCATCTAAGTAAGACCAAAGATAATCACAGCACTTTATGAAAGGACAATCAGACCATAATATACAAACATGTAAAATTATATAATTATGGTATACAAAACATCACAGCATAATTATTGCACATCTTATTGTAAATGACACAGATTAAACTTTAATGCTAAGCAAAAAGAGTTATTAATTACAGAACTATGTTTTGTATTAATTACTTAAACTTTAATATGATACTAAAGTATACTCAAATTAAAAAAACCAGTATTAATTAGGAAAGGACTCTACCTGGTCAATGGCACAAGGAATTAAGCAACGAAGATTATCTTTGCCAGAGAATAGGTGGGGGAAAGAACTGGGAAATGAAGGAACTGCCTACACGAACACAAATGATATGCAGTGGTTATTTCCACAAAGACATAAACATTAATTAGTTGCTGAACCAATCATGATAATGATGTACCATTTCCAAAAACAAATTCCACAAGAATGATATAATTCTTTTAGTGGTAATTCCAGAAAACAAAAGCAGCAGAAAAAATAAATAAATAAATAAAAGTGTAACAGATATATAAGCATGAAACAATCAAATATTTTCTTTTCCTTTTTCTGATGGTGATATTATTATAGTATTCTGGCAGAAAAGGGCATTTTGGTTGAATTTACAGTAATTAAGCAATTGCGAATTACAATATTGTGAATATAGTTTCTTAGTAGTTTACTATCATTTTGACACATGCGTTATAAGTTATCAAAAAATGTGTAACCAAAACAGAAAACAGAACCAAAACAGTGATAAAATCAGTTAACACAACGAGATTTTAAATGATGCCTGAAGCTCACAACAAAGTAATATTGAGAAATATGATGGTCCAACATTGAAATATAGTAACCCACAGTATGCACATGTAATTCACTAATTCATATGTCAGTTGGAAAGAGTGCAGAAAAATACCTGAACTGGTGGAAAACTGACTTTTCCAATATGGTCTTCACCAGTGAAACCAAATATGCCCACAACCTAAATATCAGCAACAAATAGTTAAATAACTAGAATAGCTCAAAAAATGAAAGTAAGAAAACAGGACATACTGAAGAAAATAGGTATCCAAAAAATTACACCTTTTCATTCTAAAAAAGGAAAACAGGGAAAAGCACTGTCAATAATTACCTTATTGTAAGTGACACACTTTGAAACCCTCACCATATTCTTGTAGAAGGCACTGCACATGAAATTCTTGGATAAGATCAGCCAGGTGACATAAATAATTAAGTATTATATGTCAGAATATTGCCCAAGTTCTGGAAAAGTGCTACAGAGCTGACACTAGACAACAGTCACTACACAAATTCAGAATTAACGCACGACTAAATTAGGCTTTGGATATGATCATAACTACTAAGAGTCCTTCACTTAATTAAAGATACAAGGAAATAATTTAGTTCCCAATCATGGGGTCTAATGCTCTGGTGTTGCTTAGATTACATGCTATGACACTATCTGAGATATCACCTTTGATTTTTTTTTCTTATTTTACACCACTCAAATTAATTTTTAAATATAAGAACCATCAGATACCTACTAGCTAAAATAAACATGCCCTAGCATGAGGTCCGAAATACCTCAGGCTTTTCACGTCATTAAATCAAGTTACCATACTCCTCCAAACCATTTAATGCCTGTTTCACAAACTCAAGCACACCACAATATAACATAATATATCACTCAACAGTAGCAACAGCATATTCCCCAAACACATGGAATTCTCATTAACTTTATATCATTACTAAGTCATACAAAAGATTTGGATGACATTTATCCAGCTACTTAGGGACTGAATATATTGAAAGCAAGCATTAAATTACTTACCCACCAACATAATCAAAATCAGAGAAGATGAAGGTTTTTGTTATGTCAAATCCACAAGCAATAATGTCTTTAGCATTCTCACGAGCTAGTCTCTGGCTCTCCTCCACCGAAAGATTTTTCCACATGCACTTTTCATCATCAGTAAGTTGTATAACAAGAGGAACCTTAAAGGCATCTTGCAAATATCTGCAAGCAGATTTACACATTGACAATTGATTAGGAACACAACCTAATTATAGTGAAAAGCCAGTAGACCCTCATTATAGGTCATGATACACACCAAACTAAAGCGCAGGGGACAGTATTTATAGATTTATGATTTATCTAAGTATGTTGCAAAATAAATGGGTTTGTAAGGTGGACTTCCCAAATACCACATCCAGGTCTTATCATATAAGTCATTAAACAACTTTGACCACAACATGCACATTACACCTAATTTAGTTAACAAAAGTGGATGCAAAAAATTGACTTGATTCGAATAACCATTAATCAAAACAACCAAAAGAATTGAAGTGATAGACTCACTTGGTAAACATGAATGGTATTAAATGGCCCAAATGCAAAGCTTCAGATGACGGCCCCCTTCCCGTATAGAGATAAAACTTCTCCCCTCTCTCGTATGCATCCAATATGTCATTGAAATCCCTACAGTAGAAGCCAAGCCACAATCAACACCAAACGTAATACAGTCAACAATGCAAGGAAGGGTGGTGGAATGAACCGGTGAGCGAAGAAGACTCCACGGCGAAGAAAGACATGTGGAGAACGGCCAGTGAGTCGTTGGACTCTGTCTATCAATGATTGGTCGAGCCTTTGGCACCCAAATTTATCAATTAATTTGTCATAATCTATCTTTCCTCCTGAAGATGACACCTCCCATGGATTCACTACCTGCTCTTCATTGTTTTCTTCTTTCACATCCATCTATCAAACAATCAGTAATTTCCAAAATAACTATCTTCATCATCAAAACCAAAAACAAATTGCTTAAAATAGTGAATTAAAAGCGTTGTAACATAAGCAATAGAAGCTAAATTGGAACCCATGACAATTCAATAGAGAGTAACCTTCCAAGTCGGAACTGGGAGTGGCAAGGTGTCCGGGCAGGCGACAGGCGGGTTTGCCTAAAACCGCACCCGACCCCGCAAGTAAACTTTACTACACCCGCATTATGTGAAAAAATATATTTAATACCAAATTTGACGGAGAAGTGATTACCTCAGGTCCTCAACACAAGAACAGTAAGGGAGTAGATAGACCGAGTCACCGTCACCGGCCACGACCACGAGAGAGAGAGAGAGAGAGAGACTGTGAGAGTCAACTGAGATGAGAGGGTGATAACTAATGATGAGAATCACTATCAGCTAGGGGCTCTATACTTTTTTAGGTCAAATTACACAAGCATTCCCGACGTTGCCTAACGTTAAACAAATGTGACAAGTCGACATCTATGGCCCATTTTGCACTAGTATCACTTGGGGTTCTATAAATTCAACAAAAACACTGCAACCGTTAATTTTGACCGATAATTAGTAACGTTGAACGGGTAATTATGTTAAAAATGTTAAAATAAATTAATTTTATCATTAATATATCATTATTTTATTTTAAAAAATAATAAAATTAATTAATTGATCATTATTTTATCATTACCATTATTTTATTTTTAAAATTAATTAAAGTATAAAAATAATTAAAAACACTAAAAAATTTAAGGTTAAAAGATAAAATTACCCTTAATGGATGATGACATTGCAAACTTTCATTGGCCAACTTTTAAATTTATTCAATATAGCATAAAAATATAAAATTGCCCATCAATGATTATTTTAAAGTTTTATCAATAATTAGTCAACTAACGATTGGGTGTTTTTGTTGAGTTTATAAAATCTCAAGTGATATAAGTGCAAAAGAGCTATAATTACTATATTTATATAATATTAATAAACATGAAGGCTGTTTATGTAATTTACTCTTTATTTTATAATATAATATATATATAAATGTTAACAACCCTTTTTTTTTTGGAGGAGGGGGGGGGGGGGGGGGGGGGGGGGTGTTGGGGGTTTTGAGGGGGCGCGGATCTTTTCCCAAACTCAAACTAGAACCTGCATTGGGTTTGAAATTTAACAACCACAACCGCCCACAAACTCATATAATTAAATCTACACTCATCCATTATGGGTGAAAATCCTCGGATTTGTGGGTAAAGTTAACATCCCTAACTAATAGCAAAATAAAATAAAAAATCATAAACCTTTCACTTTGGCGAAGTGAGATAAAAGACTTAAGTTGGCCATATTCAAAGAATCACAATTTTAGTTTTATTTTTTACAAATTATAATTTTAGATTTTAGATTTACTTTTTAATATAACAAATCCTAGAACCTAAAATATCCATACCTAGGCCCGAACTCAACGGAATATGGATATTAACATCCAAACAAAATTTTGACCTAGGTGAGCTGAGGGCAAAAGCGTATGATCATATATTTACAATAAAAAATGGAAAACATTTCATTTTCGTTCATATCTTATTAGGAAAGTTTACTTTTTTAAAATAGTGAAGAATATCATTTTCGCCTTTATGTTATTAAAAATGTTCACTTTTTTAAAATGTGAATTCAATTTCGACTCCCATGGCTCTGTACATTTCAAAAAGAGATTATTTTAATCCATATCATTAGTCAAATATTAGTCAGCTTTAATGAAAAGAAGGATATTTTCATCATTCTAATAGGATTTTTTAGAATGTTAGATAAAATAAATAATAAAATTATGATTGAAAATATATATCTCTACAATTCATCTTAAAGATGGACGATGAAGATAAAATTAATTAAAATAATATTTAAAAATAAATAAAAAATTATAAATTAATAAATACTTATCTCTAACATTCATCATCTATGAGATAGACATTGAAGATCAAACCACAAACTCTGAAACACTCTCTCCCTTTCTCCGTTTCCTCTCCCTTTAATTCTCTCTTGTTTGACCCTTTCGTCTCCATTGTTCTACAATGAAGTAGTGATCTCCTCCATCGAAAGGAGATCCACACCAACAACCTCCCTTCTCTCCCTCTCCCCCTTTTTCTTTACCACTCCTCTCTTTTTTGCTTCTTTTTAGCGATTGTTGGGTAGGCGTTTAAAGTACAGGTTTAATTGATGTTATGATGTTCGAGGTTTGGATTTGTGTTTGAGTTGGTCGATTGATTGGCAGATTAAAAGTAGTGGCAGATTGGGTTTGGAAGCGATGGTAGATTGGGAGTGGTATGGTTACATTGTCGATGATAGATGAGATCATCGACATAAAGAAGCTCGAGGACAGTTACCTGGTTAGAGATTGAGTTTGGTTTGTTCGACAAGATATCAAGATTGAGAGAGATAAATCTGGCGATAGTGACAAAGTCAAGGACAGCATACCGTTTCTCTACGTCTGCATCATTAAAACCAAGGGAGGTAGCAATGCCACACAATTTGGTTCATTTTTCTATTTGGCATCTGGGTTTTCCGACATTGGGATTCGATCAACCATCGATCTAATTCCACATTGAAACCGTTTTTTTTTTTACAAATTTTTTTATACTTTTATTTTGTAGTTCAATCTCCACTATCTATCTATGCATCCATCTCATAGATGGAGAGTAGAGATCAATTTTTATTAATTTATAATTTACTTTTTTAATTTTTTAATTTAAATTTTTATAAATAATGAAATAATTAATGTTAAATAATTAATATTGTGATGTGTCAAATTTTTATTGAGTAGGTTTCTTTATCTTTATCTTTTTTGTTTAATGTTTTGTTCTTTTTCTTTAATTTAATTTTTAATAAGGGTAAAAAAAAGTAACTTTAAGAATATATATATGGTTGAAGGGAAAACAGTCTTTCCACTTTTTTGGTTAACGTTGACTGTCAAATTTTCGATTAGAGAGACTAACATGATCCCTTTTTGAAACGTATGGGATCATGGAAGTCAAAATTGGATTCATGTTAAAAAAAATATATATATGTTAATTTTTTTAAATAACATAAGGATCAAAATGAAATTCTCCTAAAAAAAGAAAGAGAAACCTAAAAAATCTTGTTATGGTTAAAGATGGCAACGGGTTGAATTGGTGCCAGATCAACATGCCCCAAATCCGACTGAAATTTTTAGGGGTACCACAAACCCAACCCATGCTTCAAAAGGATTGCTACTTTTCGTCTCAAACCTAAACTTGATTGGGGCAATATGTACCAAACCCAACCGATTTGACCCGATTTAATTTTAAACCAGTCACATAATTAATTTAAAAAATATATATAAACAAAAAATATACATTTAAACATACAATAATCAATCTTTAACTTCAATATAACATCAAATAAATAAAAAACAAATACTAAAGCAATTAGTAGATGAAAATGTTCATTACAAATATTGTCTTAGTTCCAACAGCTTAGACTAAGCAAATAAAAAATAATAAGAACAGAAAATGCTTACTGGTTTATTGACATACATACCTTTATTCTGTCACTTGCAAACTTATTAAGGTTTTTTTACTCCCACGTTCCAGCCTATGCAAATTCAAAACATACAACCAGAGATAAGCAACCATCCTGTCAACCTTCTTTAAAAATCTGAATTGATAACTATCAAATTGAACATCATGAAAGATACTGGCATGCAAAAGTTCATAATACAATGCATAAGACCATACAAACAAGGTCCAGTATACAACTTATATTCATTTGTTTTATAAATAAGAAAATGCATATGAACAAACCACTTGTAATCAGAAAAATTAGCATTCTCAAGTTAACATCAACAAGACTTGTAATATTCAAGTAACGTCAACAAACACTTGTAATCATCAAACCATGTAATCCGAAAAATGCATATGACTAATGGATGATGGAATCAGATTTTAAAGAGAAGATTTTTATTATAATATAGGCTATAGTTGCATTCTCAACTTATAAAGCAAAAACTATAAGAGAAAGAGAGAGACAACTTATGCGTACATAAAAACCAAAAGCAAACAAAAGAGCAATTTAAGTAATGGGATCGCATACATTCTATATCAAATCGAGTCACCATGAATCTCAAAACTAATAATAGTATTCAGCTCCAATTTACACATATATTTCAACGGGACATGCTGCTATTATCCATAGTCAAAAGTAGAGGTGTCACCTTGCGACTGAGACGGTGACGACGAGGAGAACCGACGAGCAACGACTATCGGTCGGGAGAAGCGACAAGCAGCAGCCACTGGCTAGGAGAAGTGAGTTAACGAAGACAGTGAGGGACCTGAGAGCGATCGGAGGACAGGGGAGTGAGGGAGTTGGGTGGGGGTGCGGCGGATCCAGGGGAATGAGGGAATGTCCAATTGAGGGGTGTTTTTCTTCAAGGGATAATAAACCTCTTAGTTTGATATAATCATTAATCCCCCCCTACAATTTCAAAAAATCGCATTTTATTTCATATGTTACTAATGTTGTTTTTTTTTTTTATAGTAATATGTTACTAATGTTGTTAAAATGATTAATATGATCAAAGTATCCTTGTAATTTTGTCTTTTCATATTAATGGTCAAACTTTCATTTTTATTGTCAACTTTGATGGCAAGAGTTTTTTTTTTTTTTTTTAAATATTTTCATAAACTACACAAAATGTTTAATCTATTTTATAAATTGATAAGAATGATAATAACGATTTTCAAAAATATTGAAGGATTTTGATATTATATCAAACTACAAGGAGAAAAATAATATTATCCCATTAAATAATTCTATAAAGGTGTCAATGTTGTTGTTTATATTGAACTGATGTGATGAAATGGATTACATATTGAATTCAATTATAAAATTACAAGGGGAAGTTAAAGTATGGAAAATATAAACATTATGTACTTAATTATATAAAGTAATTTATGTGCAACTAGGTGCTTTAAATGGTAAAAATACCAAGTTAAAGAAATTGAAAAGAGAAAATGGCATATAAATCTCGATAACACCCCACTGTTGGATACCATGACATCCGATCGGGTACTCCCAAGTGGATACCCACCCAGGGTGCCATTAACCTGATAAAACTTGGGTATGAATTTTTATCCAAAAACTTGGTATCCTACTGAGTCTAGGTATCTTTGAATTTTTGCCATCCGTACCTGAGCCCTCAACCCACAGTTGCATGCAAGGGAGGTTTTTGAATAAATGAATTTTTGTCCATACACTTGACAATATTTGAAAGTCACTCAAAATTAATTAGAGATGATGTAGGTCGTGTATTGGCCGCTTGTGCTAGTATTGTTGTTAAAGCAGAAGCTATGACTATTCTTCCAAGTGTTAAATTAGCTGCTGAGATTGAATCCAATGCTTTGTCTATTATTAACTTAAAGATTTGTATTCTGAGCTTGGTTTGCTGATTAAGGAAAAATAGTGGCATGTTATGTTTAGCAATTCCATCCAGACTATACAATATGTTCCACTTCCACGGTTAGCAAACAAAGTGGCACATGGCCTTGTTTTGGCATTTATGTTACCTTGTAATCATGAGTTAGTTCGGAATGAATTGAAGAGGTGGCCTCTTCTATTTCTTCACTATTTTCTGACAAACAAAATACATTAAACTTATGTGCCGATATAATAAGTCTAATAAACATTAAATTCTAAGATAATAAATTCAAAATTAAAAAAATATAAATTAGGTTAACCTAACATCGTAGAATATAAAATATATGTAGGTGCGATTCCTACACAAATTTTTCGCACATAAGAAAAGGTGTTGTTTTTAGCATAGTTTTTTTGTGTGTGTTACACACATTAAATTCCAAGATTATAAATTCAAAACTAAAAAACATACGTTTTATGTCCGATAAATCCAACATAATAAAACACAAAATATGTCTGTTCGACGGCAGGTGCAGACCTAGCTTGGGACCAAGATGGACATGTGTTCTCCTGAAATTTTTTAAAAATTTATTGAATTTACAATATTAATCATTAGATGTTTAAATATATAAATACAATGTCATAATCTTTTATGAATGCAAAAAGGTGCCGATGGTTGGGGCTTGCCTTTTTCTTCAGATTCCATCACGGTTCAATGCCCCTCGCTCCATAAAAAATTGTTGTTTTTTTTCATTTTTTTAGTAATTCAATATATTATAAAACTCCAGACATAAGCACAAACACAGAAAGACATTGATGGTTGGGCTTGCCTTTATTTCTAAAGTGCACCATGGTTCATAAATGTTGTTTTATCTTCTTCTTATTATTATTTTTAAGTCATTAAATATATTATATAAATTAAATGCTACATATTATCACAAAACATAGAAAGCTGTTGATGCCATGGATCTTGTTTTCCTTTTTACCATGGTTCAATCCGATCCTTTTCCTATCAAAATATGTTATTTTTTTTTATTTTTTTCAATACAAACACGTGTGTATTAATAAATAAAATTATAAGTGTTTGTCAATTTATAATTTAAGTTATTAATATTCATGTTTGCTACAAGTGAGATGACCGAGTGGTAGCCACCTCCATCCCTACCTTTAATGCCAAGAACACGAGTTTGAGCATAAAAACTCCTACTTTGCATGAGTGATTTTCCTACCATTGTGGGTGGACCTCTTATATCTTCTAAGAGCAAATTTTTAAATCACGCTGTGAAGTGATATCTCATCAAAGTTTCGGTAGATGAAATATTAAAAAAAAAAAAATGATATTTATATTTACAATAGGAATTTGAGAATTATTCTACATTTTTTTTGAAATAGCATTATTCTACATATTCAGTGGCATAAGTGGAGAATATGTTCTCCTCACTGTGATCACCTTGTAATTATCGGAAGTGGAGAATGTGTTCTCCTCACCATGATTCGCTTGTAATTATCAGAAAAAAAACAAAGAAAAGAAAAAGCAAAACAATAAATTTACTAAGCATTCCCTTAAGAAAAAAAAAAATTCACTAGGCAGCATTTGATTGGACCCGACCCAAGAATAGTATACCAGTCAAAAATTGAGTCCACGTGGGTAGATTGATAAGATAAATTTTCGTGAAAAGGGCACACACAAAAGAGGAGGAAGGACGGGTGTAGGGGTGGGCATCTTCAACCCAACCCGATAGATCCAATCCAACCCGATCATTTTTTATTGGGTTGGGTTGGGTTACATCTTAAAAAAAAATAGATGGATTGGGTTGGGTTGGGTTGGGTTGAAATTTAAATTGGGTTGGGTTGGGTTGAAAATTTTTCAACCCAACCCACGTTGGGTTAGAAGATTTTCAACCCAACCCAATCCGAACCTGAAAACGCTCACCCCTAACCAAGTCTTTCCTATCTAGAATCTTTCCTAGACATACGCTTTTACGATA
This sequence comes from Litchi chinensis, assembly GCA_019925255.1. Taxonomy (NCBI): domain Eukaryota; kingdom Viridiplantae; phylum Streptophyta; class Magnoliopsida; order Sapindales; family Sapindaceae; genus Litchi; species Litchi chinensis. The sequence goes on from CM034461.1 coordinate 34,957,718, forward strand.
TTACATAAAATCCATCATAGAGGATTTATAAATCTAGAGTAGAAGAATGAAAACACAAGAGAAAAAATCAAAAACCTCAAGTGGTTTATAAATCTAGAGGATTTATAAATCCAACTCGACAGATACAACCCAACCCGATCATTTTTTATTGGGTTGGGTTGGGTTACATCTTAAAGAAAATTGGATGGGTTGGGTTGGATTGAAAATTAAATTGGGTTGGGTTGGATTGAAAAATTTTCAACCCAACCCACATTGGGTTGGGAGATTTTCAACCCAACCCAACCCGAACTCGAAAATGTCCACCCCTAGACGGGTGCATGTGCGATGGGCCAAATCACGTGAAGTCACGTGCAGCGGGCTCATTAAACTGGGCCGGTCCAGATAAAAGGAAACCCAACAACCCAAATCCGAAAAACATGAGAGAGAAAACAGAGCAAAAGAGAGTAAGATTTTTGCCAACACAACAAAAGAAAAAGACGGTGTGTGTTTTGAAACAAGTGAGTGAGGTACAGGCCAGGGTAGTCCTCAGCTAATTCGCCGAAAATTGCTCACCACACGTTTTTAGTTTCGCCAACGAGAGCCAGACAGACATAAAGGCAGCACGTTGCGTTTCCTCCTTTTGACCTCTAAGATAGGGTTTTTCGTCTCAATATGGGTTGAACTTATTGGGAGTGGATTCTCTATTCCTCGTTTGATTCTGAAAGCTGCGAATGGAGTGGGATAGCAATTCCGATCTCAGCGGCGACGAGGAGGAGGAGGAGGTGGAGGATGGCGGCGGCAGTCCCCTCCCGTTTCCGGTGGAGAATCTGCTGCAGGCGGCACCTTGTGGGTTCGTCGTGACGGACGCGCTTGAGCCCGACCATCCCATTATTTATGTCAACACCGTCTTCGAGATGGTCACTGGCTATCGCGCTGAGGAAGTACTCGGTCGCAATTGGTCAGTCTCTCTATTCATTTAAGTTTCTAGATTTTCACTCTTCAATGCCACCTTTCAATTTGGGGATTTTTGGTTTACTCTTTGACCAGGGTCAAACATGTATAATTAATTGTTATAGTTCTTTTAATATAAGATTTATCACATTTAACGGAAATCACCAAATTTAATAGAGGATGATTAAACGTTTTAAGCAGTGGAGTGAGTCCCAAATCGCCAACTGGGACCCTGTAATAAACTGGAAAGTATTTGAAAGGAAATTTGAAGGATATCTCTCTTACATTATTTTATGCTAAATTGTTTAATTCACTTATCTGAATGAGTCAGGAAAGCAGGCAAGTGAATCAAGTCTTGTTGTTCTCATACCGCTATAGCTGCAGGCTCGTTAACTTAAATGTTATGCCGAATAGTGATATAGGCTGTAACTAAAATTTGGCTGGATAGGGATTGAAACAATTGAGCTAATAAGTTAGAGAGGTGCACCAGTCATTTGAGCTCATAAGTTCTATTTTCTTCTTTTTATCTTGCTTGTATAATATATATATATATATATGAGACAGCCTTCATATCTACTTTTCTTCAATAAAATTCCTTTTTGTTTCTTATTAAAAAATTAGACTGCTGTTTGTTTGGTGGGTATGCTGAAAAACAATTTTATGTTTTCTATATTTATTATATTCTCCACTGCAAGATAGTTTTTGGTAGCCAAGGTGGACTGATCATTCACTTTGTAACAGTTCTCTTGTTTCTATCTAGCTTAATAAATATATGAGCTTATTTCAGTGCACAAAACTGAATGCTTAGTTGCTATTTCTCCACTGCAAGATAGTTTTTGGTAGCCAAGGTGGACTGATCATTCACTTTGTAACAGTTCTCTTGTTTCTATCTAGCTTAATAAATATATGAGCTTATTTCAGTGCACAAAACTGAATGCTTAGTTGCTATTAACAAATTGTTGCCAACATCTGGCAGTTAGGCCTCTACATAAGAAATAAAATAAAGGTGCCCCCAGAGTCTGGAGGTGAAGTAGTGGCCTAGTTTTTGTATTGTAGAAATTCATTTAAAAATGTTTGTTTTCATTTATAGTTAATTCGGCCTCCCTTTTTATTTGATTCTGGAGTGTCAGTTTCTCTCACACTTATTATTTTCAGTATTAAATTCGCTCATGAATTTGATGAAAGAAAGTTTCAGCTTTATCTTTGCATAGTAATTTTGGGAATGACCTGTTGAAAGATGTTATGCTTTTCATTTTATGCTTCTAAGGTGAACTTGTACCCTTCAAATTATATGGTAGATTGTATGGTGTACTAGGTCATGATTCATGTTAAATATGTATGGCTTGATATAAGTCTTTGAAGTTTTTGTTTCACAATTACTGTTGTTTTCTCTTTTCAATTTCCTCCTCTGGTATTACTTACTGAATGATCTTGATGATGCTTAGTTTATAACATGCTGATTTGAAGAGTTGTCTTCGTTCTGTTGTTGTGGCATGCAGCCGGTTCTTGCAATGCAGAGGTCCTTTTGCAAAGAGAAGACATCCATTAGTGGATTCCACAGTAGTTTCAGAAATTAGGAGATGTCTAGAGGAGGGTATTGAATTCCAAGGCGATTTGTTGAACTTTCGGAAAGATGGATCTCCTCTGATGAACAGATTGCGGCTGACTCCTATATATGGAGATGATGAGACAACAACACACATTATTGGGATACAGTTCTTTACAGAAGCAAATATCGATCTGGGTCTGGTGCCTGGATATTCAATAAAAGAATCTGCAAAATCATCTAATCGATTTTGTTCCAGTTTATCCACTTACCGTCCAGTTGCAGTGGGAGACCGAAATGTTTGTCGTGGGGTTTGCGGGATACTGCAATTGAGTGATGAGGTACTGTCTCTTAAGATACTTTCGCGGTTGACACCTAGAGATATTGCATCGGTTGGTTCTGTCTGTCGGCAACTATATGAACTGACAAAAAATGAGGATCTCTGGAGAATGGTCTGCCAGAATGCGTGGGGTAGTGAAACAACTCGTGTTTTAGAGACTGTGCCTGGTGCAAAGAGACTAGGCTGGGGTCGATTGGCAAGGGAATTGACTACTCTTGAAGCTGCAGCATGGAGGAAGCTAACTGTTGGAGGTGCTGTTGAACCCTCAAGGTGCAACTTTAGTGCTTGTGCAGTTGGAAATCGGGTGGTTCTTTTTGGTGGGGAAGGGGTCAACATGCAACCCATGAATGATACCTTTGTATTGGACCTTAATTCTAGTAACCCAGAGTGGCAACATGTTCAAGTCAGCTCTCCTCCACCTGGTCGTTGGGGTCATACACTTTCTTGTGTAAATGGATCTAACTTGGTGGTATTTGGTGGTTGTGGAACGCAGGGCTTACTTAATGATGTTTTTGTTTTAGATTTGGATGCCAAGCCTCCAACTTGGCGTGAAATCTCTGGATTAGCTCCTCCACTTCCAAGATCATGGCACAGCTCCTGCACTCTTGATGGTACTAAATTGATAGTCTCTGGTGGTTGTGCAGATTCTGGAGTACTTTTAAGTGATACTTTCCTGCTTGATCTCTCCATGGAGAAACCTGTTTGGAGAGAGATACCTGTAGCATGGACCCCACCTTCTCGGTTGGGCCATACACTGTCAGTTTATGGTAAAAGGAAAATATTGATGTTTGGTGGTTTGGCTAAGAGTGGTCCCCTACGGTTTCGTTCTAGTGATGTCTTCACAATGGATTTAAGCGAGGAGGAACCTTGTTGGAGATGTGTAACCGGAAGTGGAATGCCTGGTGCAGGAAACCCAGGGGGCATTGCACCTCCCCCTAGACTTGATCATGTGGCTGTGACCCTCCCAGGTGGGAGAATTCTGATCTTTGGTGGGTCTGTGGCTGGTCTTCACTCTGCATCTCAGCTGTATCTCCTAGACCCAACTGATGAAAAGCCTACATGGAGGATACTAAATGTACCTGGGCGGCCTCCCCGATTTGCATGGGGACATAGTACTTGTGTTGTAGGGGGAACAAGGGCTATAGTCCTTGGTGGCCAAACTGGAGAGGAGTGGATGCTAAGTGAGCTCCATGAGCTATCATTAGCAAGTTCTGCCATCTGATTGAGAAAAAATTAAATACCATCTACTGTGAAAAATCGGAAACAGCTCTATGGAAAATATCAATGGTGAGAGTTCACTTAGTAGAGAATGTCGTGGCCAGTCAGCAAAAGCACTTGACAAAATATTGGTCTAATCAGGACATTTGTAATGGATTTTCTCGTGTACAAGATTGAGATTGAGATTGTTCTGGCTCGGGATGAATATTTCAATGAGTGACTCGAAACCATGTTTGTTTTTGTAAGATTTGTGTAAAACTGCCCGCTCATCATCACTGCTCTTCTCATTCTCAGCTCACAATGGACTTTCTTGTTAGGTTAGCTTGTATTTGTTAGACAATTAGGTATTTATATATGTAGGTTTTACTTGTTATGTTACTCTGTTGCATTCATTCAGCATCTGTAATTTAGACAAAACATGAAGAAAGGAAAGGGTAAAAAAAAGGTTGCTGCATGTTATAGTATTTTTGTTAAGGTTTCTAAATGTTATAATGTTGTAGTGTTGATTCTGGTGAAGGATTCTAATTTTATTTTAACTCTAGATGATAATTCTGCTTTAGATGAATAAGAGACTAGTGGCGTGGCGTTTCTATCTTCTGTTCTTCAAATTTGTTCATTCAAATGAACTATATTGGAGTGGGTGTCTTTCGTTTTATTATTATTTCATTATTTGTTTAACATAATTTCAATGACATGGCTAGTTCTATAAAAAATTTTAAAAAATTAATTTTTTTTCTGGTGATTATGTTTTTATTAATACGCTTGTGGAATCTATTTACTATAAATTGATTAATTTGATACTAAGCACTATTTAATGTATTCTTCACCGTACAAGCTTATACAGTGGCTTTTTTTTTTTTTTTTTTTTAATATTTTTGGTGGGGGGTTTTTGTTTGAAGGAAAAGAAATGTCATTCATAACAAGAACATAATTGCATTGTATCACTAGAATCAACAGAGACTAGTGAAGAAATAGAATAGGCCACCTCTTCAATCCAAATTAATTCATGATTACAAGATAAGAGGTTGCCCTCACCACTTCGGTTCTCATAGAAGGAGAAGATAAGAAGAAGGAAAAAGGGCTGGAATACGTCTCCCTCCGTAAGGAAAGAAGATAAGAGCAAGTAGAGGGCTTGAATACTAATGGAAATGGAACAAGAACTCTAACCACTCTAGCAGTAGGATTGCATTTTCTATTGTTGTGTGCTTGAATCAAACTTTGGTTGGACGGGCGGTAACTGGTCGTCCCAAATAGACAACCTGGAACACGCTAAAGAGAAGAAAGGTGTGAGAGAGAGAGTTGAGTATCAACTCACCTCCCTTCTTCCACAATTAGGTGAAGACTCGAGGGTTAGGAACCCCAACGGAAACCCTTTCATCGTGCCACATGATTTTTTCGTGAAGCACTCTTTCAGACATTTCCACTTCTGCCCCTGCAAGCAAAGAGGTTTCAAGATACCAAGCGACCAAGTGAAAATGAACAACCCTGAGCAAATCTTCTAGAGAGCATACTAGTACTAGCAAACACATCAAAGATCCAATCGCTGATTCTTTCGAGAGATCACAATTATTGTGAGCAAACATATTAATGACGTGGAACATAGTTTTGCTATGCCACTAATACTTGCTTTGCTATTCTGCCCTATCCTGGTCGAGGAAGAGTCACGGGGTGTAAAATTAGTGCCAAAAACAAGACCATGTGCCCCTTTATTTACTAACCGTGGAAGTGGAATATATTGAATAGTCTAGATGGAATTGCAAGACATACATGCCACTAGGGGTGGCAATTCGGGTTGACGTATCAGGTTGGACACAATCCGAACCCGACCCGATAATTTTTTACACAACCCGAACACGACTCGATAAAGAAACGGGTTGAATCCCCTCAACCCGAACCCGACACGATTACTAACGGGTCAACCCGTTAATGACCCGTTTAACCGATACGTTAATAACTCATTTAACCGACACGAATAATAACTCGTTTAATCGACTCGTTTATGACTCATTTACTGATAGTTAATATATTTAAATTTTAATATAGATATAATAAAAAAATAAAATTAAAATAAATATACATAAAACGTAAAAAATACAATTATCTACAAATACAATCCATACCATAAAAATACAAATGTTTACAAAGATGATTATAAAAATATTTTTACAAATATAATTCTTCGTATTAAAAAATAATAATAAATAAATAATTTTTTTTTTTATGTAGTCTTTTATAATTGAAAAACAATATCAAGCGTTGATTACATCCACCAAACTAAACTTGTCAAAAGATAATAATTAAAAGTTAACTAATTAGGAAATTATACATTTATACATTAAAAAAATAGTTTAACAAATATTTTATTAAAACCAATAAAATTTACTACTACATGACAATTTGTGATGAGATGAAGTGTAGAGATGAAGTTTAGAGACTTTTGTTTATGTTAGGGTTTAAACTTTAAAGGATATATATATATATATATATCTACCACTAAAATTACATAACTACCCCTCCAAAATAAAATTACTTTTTTACCCTTATTTAACGTGTCAACCCGTTACCCGTTAAATAAAACCCGAACCCGACCCGATAATTAAACGGATTAGACGGGTTAACCCGTTTATTTACCCAACCCGTTAATACTCAACCCTAACCCGTAATAATCGTGTCGGTTTCGTGTCGGGTTCCAAATTGCCAGCCCTATATGCCACTATCATCCTAATCAACAAACCAAGCTCAAAATACAAATCTTATTTTTATTTTTATTTTTTTAACATTACTTGTACAAATTACAATTACTAAGATAATAATAATAGAACACTGATAATACGGTCTGAAACACAACACTTTTATTATAATCTACTCGCGAGAAATCGAGAGAAAGGACCTTCATTCTAACGGGAAACCTGTTATTAACACTTTGAAGAGATTTAAACATAATTTGCTCACATACAGAGAGGGGCCAAGTGGTAATTTGATCATATTTGTGCGATCTGATATTTGAACCCGTGCGCTCTTTGTCGGACAGAGATAATGCGGGTGTGTTATGCCACCAAGCAACAACAATTTTGAGTACAAATCTTGACGTTAACAACAGACAAACATCGGATTCAATCTCAGCAGCTAATTAGCACTTGGGAGAATAGCCATAGCTTCTGCTTCAGCAACAATACTAGCACAGGCAGAAGATACACAACCTTCATCATCTCTAACTAATTTTGAGTAAGTCACAAGGTGGTTAACCCAATACTGGACAACAACGTCAATACTGTGATGGCTACCCGAAATTCATTTATGAAAGCGTGAGACCAAGCAACAACTTCATCTGCTTCTAGCAATTTTCCATAACAAACATAACAATCCGACCGGATGTAAAAAGTTTCTCCCAACTTTCACATATCGTTAAGTATATGGACAAAGCAAGATACTTATTCCTGTAAAATACATGCAAGTATTCACATAAAAATTATCCTTCTAGTACAGATTTTCAATGTCATAGCAAAAAGTCAAGATCATCACCTTCATGTTTAGTTGCGCTCTTATGTTCAAAGCATTGTGCTTCAGTTTTGTAATGTCACAGCAACAAGACCTTCATACTCTGTGTCTCTTAAGCTCTCAATAACAGCAAAAGGTTAAAAGTGTGCAACAACTGACAGGCATTGAGCTAGTTTTGAATGCCTAACACAGTTGATCTACCCAAGCAGTGCACAAAACAAATCCAACAGAGATTTTGAACAAAGTCATGATTCCAAATTCTCCCTAACACGAAAAGCAAGTCTTCGAACTGATTCATCATCTAGAGAATTATCCATCTTCTTCACTTTTGTCACAAAATCCATGGCTTCCTTATATTTTCTTGCGTTACAATAGCCATCCACGGCAATCTTGTAGGAAAGCTCATTGGGTCTACAGTTATGCTCAAACATATGGCTAAGCACTTCATCTACTTCCTTAAACATACCCTGTCCTGCATAGCCTGTTATAAAGGTATTGTAAGTAAAAATACAAGGCCGAATGCCTGCTGTTGTCATTTCATAAAGAATTCTTATGGCCTCCTGCATAAGACCTTGCCGGCAAAAACCTTTTATAACAGTATTATACGAAACAAGGTCAGGCTTTCCACCAGACTTTATAAGTCCTCTGAGGATTTCTTCTGCCTTCCAGCACTCTCCCCCTCTGGCATACATGTCGATCAAGTTATTGTAGGTTAAAAGATTAGGCTGCATCCCACTTTCACGGATCAACTGCAGTATCTCATGGGATTGATCATACATGTTGTTTTTGGCAAAAATTGAAAGCATCAAATTGAAAATAACCAAATCAGGTCTGTATCCATTCTTTTGCAACTCCAGAAATGCCCTCTCAGTACCCTTCAGAGATCTGCACTTGAAGTTTGTGAGAACAAGGGTTCTCAAAAGCATCCAACTTGGAAAGATATGACCATCGTAAATTTCCTTCTCCAGGGTCTCTATCCCCTTTACATTCCCTCCCTTTGCATAAGAATGAAGCATTAACGAGTATGAGGTTTCACTGGGCTTAAAGCCCTTCTTTTTCATGTCTAGAATAACAGATTCCGCTGATTTCCAATCCCCTTTCCGCGCAAGAGCATTCAGAAGTGCATTATAAGTAGTGACACATGGAGTGAAGCCAGCCTTCATCATCTCTTCAAACATTTTTGTAGAATCAATTCCCGAACCACACCGACCATAAGCACTAATCAGGGTATTGAACGTGTCTCTATCAGGCTCAAAACCACAATTCCTCATTTCTCGAAATACCAGATTCACATACTTATGCATACCCTTATTCCCACACATGGAAAGCATTGTATTCCATGTGATACGGTTAGGAGTACATCCACTAGATTTCATGTCACAGAGTATCTTCACCATCTCCTCTAATCTAGATTTCTTCCCTAACATCCCAAGGACAGTATTGTATGTACACACATTAGGAACACAACCCAATTTCTTCATCTGGTCGAACAGCCTCAAAGCCTTCTCTACCCTCCCTGCTCTTCCGTAGGCATTTATTACTGTAGTATACGTAATGGCATTTGGCATTACACCTTTACATGCCATCGTATCTATCACAGAAGCCCCTTCCTCATAGAATCCTGCCCTCACATAAGTAGCAACAAGCTCATTAAAGGTCACAGAATCCGGAGGGCAATTATTTTCCTCCATTTCTTTCAAAATACTCAAGGCCTCAGAGTAAATCCCCGCCTTCCCAAAACCCTGTAGTAAAGCATTATAAGTAACAGTCCCTGGGACATACCCCTGCAACTTCAATCCATCAAAAAACTCCTTCGCTTCATTCAACAATCCCTCTCTCCCACACGCAGATATAACAGTACTACAAGTGAACTCATCAGATTCAAGTCCCATGCTTTTCATTTCATCCAAAAGGCCTAAAATCTTATTCCATGACCGACCCATCTTCCCATAAACATCTAGCATGACATTAAAAGTTACCAATGTAGGACTCAGCCCAGTCTCCTTCAACTTCTCAAACAGAGTAATGGCCCTTTCGTACTTCCCAGTTCGCGCATATGCATGAATTATACTCGTATAGGCTCTCACATCCAGTGAATATTCCTCAACCGGTATTTCATCTAATAGCTTTACAGCAATCGAATGTTGTGACTCTCTCCCTAGAATCCTAACCATAAATTTAATAACCTCAGTGTCTACTTTCTCATTTTCTAGCTTTGCATTCAAAACAACCCATTCAAACAACAAAAGGGCTTTTTCCCATTTGCCTGAAACATCTAATGCTTTCAAGATACTAACCAAATCAACATCAAGCAACTCAAACTTACGAGATTCAAAGAAATCATTCAATTCATGCAAAGGGCGTTCAACAATTGAATTAACTATGAGCCTACCCTTGCTGGACAGTGGTTCATCATCATTGTTGCTGTCAACCGAAGTGGGTTTCTTGAGAAGAGCAGGAGGCAAATGGGAGGTGGGTGGTGAAGAGAGATGGAGAAGCTTTTGAAGGAGGGAGTCCAAAGCGAGTGAGGGAGCAGAGGGTGAGTGTGGAGGTGGTGGTGGGAGTGTTGCTGAGCTGAATTTGAGAGGTGGGTTGTTGGGTCGTGTTGGTCTCTTTATTGGGACTGGACTCACTGGCCTATTTGGAAAAATAGTGCCCTCCATTGTGTTCTAGATTTTGAGAGAAACCCAGAGATGTGCAAGAGAAGATGAGAGCATATTTGTTTTGAGTTTTTGTGGAAAATGTTTTGGACTTTGTGGGCTACGGACCACAAGACAGAGAGTGTGTGAGCCAATCTATCTCGGATGATTGGTGTTTATTAAGGTTGGAGATGATATGGATGGACACTGGGTACAAAATCGAAAACATCCACTCCTTTGCACATGGGATGGGAGAAAATTTCCTCTATTATTGGCCCATCGCCGACCCGGTGAGCCGATGAATGTATAATTGCTTTTTCTCCGCACCTTTTTCAGTGGCATTTTCTTTTGTTTCCTATTTTTTTTATATAAGGTAGTTTTAAAATACCTCCAACATTCTTATAAATTATATTTTATTTTAAAAATATCATATTATTAATATAAAAATTTGATTTTCATATTACATAAATATTATTTGATAAACAATCAATTAAAAATTTATTCTTTAATATTTTTTATATATTTTCATTTAAGGATTTTATTTTTTTAATTTTTAATTAGATTTAAAAATTAGAGTTAAATAATTATTTAATAAATTCTCTAAAATTAGATAGTTAGATTAACAATATTTCTTATTTTATCACCTTATTTTAATATTAATAATTAATAATTATATTAAAAAAATTTATTTTAATTTAATATCTATTTATTTTATACGTCATGTAAATTTTTAATAATTCATTAGAGCAACGGGACGGACGGAGGCGTTCAACGTAGACTTAAGTCCAGAACACTGCTAGCGTGGCATAGTTTGATTGGGAGATAGTTAAAAATACACGTGTTAAACTCGGAGGCTCCCTATAAAACCTGTGAGCATAGTCATCATCATATAATACAATATTAAATTAGAAGGGTGACCAAATCTGAATCGTAATGGCGGAAGAATCCGAAACGGCGACGTCAAGCTCACATACACAGCCCTCGTCTTCTACCTCCGCTGCGGATGCCAATCTCAAGCCACCTCAGGTTCCTATCTCCAATTCATCAGTCTTTGTTTCATCGTGTAATCATGTATCTAAATTAGGTTATTATTTCAGTTTCCAATGATGTACCCGGCAGCGTTGGTCTGGGATAATCAAGAGCGGATGAATAACCGTGGGGGAGCAGGCATATATGCCATCCCTGTTCTTCCGTATAGTGGGATTCCTACTAACACTCTTATTCCGCTTACCTACAATATACCCACGTAAGTGCCTTTCATCTATTAATCATTGAATTTTAGGTTTAATTTGTAATACCGGAGATGATTCTTTTAGCCATCTTGATCTATGAATTGTTGACAAAGATGAAGGGAACGCTTTACTTTTAGAATTGCTTACTTGAATAAAGCTATTCTTTATTTTATTGGCAAGTATGTGCTACATGTTTTAAAGCGGCTCAGTCAAACAAGGGTAAGTCTTGTATCATTTTTCTTCATTTTAAGTGTATTTTCATTTTCCCCCTTGACGATGGATTAGTGAATCATCATTTTTCCCTTTGATTTGAAAAGGATTAAAAAAAAAAAAAAAAAACTGAATTAGTGTTAACTCAAGTTAAAAGAAGGGGTAAAATGATGTTTCTTGAATTAATAGAGGGGAAAATGAAGATTCAGTAATCGTTGGGAGGAAAAATGAAAATAACTCTTCTTCTGTTTAAGTGTATGAACTGTGTGGAAGAACCTGGATATTCAATCTCTAGGAAAGACAGAAAGGGGAGGGTGTGGGTGGTGTTTTATTTCATTTTGTTTGATCAGTCTCCACAATGGTACAGAAAGAAAAGAATGTCAACAGGAAAACGAGTATTGTACTTCTGAAACTGGTTGGCTTTAACTTAGGGAGTATTGATTGAAATTTAACAGTGAGTGGATTGCTGGTGTCCCGATGACCAAATTGGTTGAAAAAGAATGGTATTGGACACTTGAAACAATGTGGTTTGGGTTTAGTGCTTTGCTAACACAATAGTGATGGTTAGGCGAGAAGGGGATGAAACTGAATATGAATTGTGGCCTAACTGAAGGCGTATTGATGTTTCTTGCTGGCTTCCCATGTGAAGTGACATTTTATTTCTTGCAACTGCATATATATTAAAACCCTGCGGAAAAATTTGGAACAACTGATCCCAAGCCTGCAGCATTGTGATATGGAACGTTAACTTAAAAAAACACATATTTTGTTGGATAAAGTCACCTATGGTTTCTAATTTGTCATATTGTGCTGAGAGATGATAAGGAGGCAGGCATGTCTATTCTTAAAGCTGGATGATAACAAAGCATACTTTAGAACTCTGAAAAGAAGTTTAATGTGCATGTATTTAAATTTCCAAAAAGGTTATATTAAATGAATATATTATAGTCTGCCTTAGTGATCCCATAACCCTCACTCATTATACTGTGTTCCACTTTGAATGAATTCTTGTTTTGCATGCCATATTGATTTTCATTGCAGTTATTTATGCATGTTCAACTGTGTGCTTGAATCTGTCTTTTCTATGTAACAAAATGGATTGTGTTAAAATATTGAAAGCAGTAACATTATCATTCACATAGGTTGCTTGTGGTCCATCTGCAGTAGTAGACCAAGTAATGAGGGTGGATCTGTGAATACAGAGCATGCCCAAGCAGGACAGCAACAGCAAAATCAACAGCAACAGCCTGCACGCCAAAGACAAGTTGTTGTCAGGAGATTTCAAATTGCATTTCAGCTAGATTTGTTGCTCATACTTAAGCTGGCAGCTGTAATATTTGTGTTCAACCAAGATGGATCAAGGCTAAGGCTCATTGTCCTTGTGTTTTTCGCTTCCCTTATCTACTTGTAAGTTACTAAACTTATATATATATTCACTTCTGAGATATTTTATTCACATATATCTACCATTGAGTCGGTCTTTCTTGCATAATCAAAAGTAAATATTATATTTTCCACTGGCTTGTCTTGTACCCTTTGAAGCTTTCGGTAATGTAATTAAAGATATTATTGTCAAGCCCTTGGTTGGTCTACATTAAATCACCAAGTTTAATTAATTTTTCCACATATTTATTCTTTTTATTTTCATTAACTCTGTGATGATCCACCAGTGGCCCCAAACCCAAGCCTTGTGAGTGAGATTCAATCCCAAAAACTTTTCATAACCATAAGTTCTCACCAACTGAGCTAGTTGGTACCTACAATTTCTACTAAGTTGATAACTAAGCAAACCTTTTCTTTTATCCGATTAATTTTTTTTATATCTATGCACTTTAACTAACAACTAAGAAAGAATGGTGCGGTAGAAAGTTACTCCAGTTAGTTTGCATATGTGGATTATTGTATGATGTTTGCAAATTTTTTTGGACAACTATTCCTTTCACATTTCATGGCAATGCTGTTAATGTGAATGGTTATAATGATCCTTTAGTTGAACTGAACTTTTTTATTGTGGTCATTTCAGATATCAAACTGGAGCTCTCACACCTCTATTACGGTGGCTTCAACAGAGCATGCAAAGGGCAGCTGCTCCTCCCCGTCCACCTAGACCCGCTGTCAGAGCTGACAATGATCTTGCTGCAGCAGGGCAGGGGAATGAAAATGCTGCTTTGGCAGGTAATTTCTATTACATATTCTTGAGTAAAAGATTTATGCATATGTTAATGGGAGTGTATAGACAGATGTCCACTCCTATGGTGGAAATAATGTTCAAATTTATTCTGTATGAAAATAACGTGTATGGGAGTCACTCCTATGGGCTTATTGCCTTGCAGTTGTAGAGTACCATAAACATTAAAAATATTGACTAGAAAACTTCTATTATTTATGCCTGACATTATATTGTCTTATATAAAAAAGGGCCCAAGATATGTATTCACCATTAAATTATAAAAGATAATTTAATTTTATTTATCTTGTTTAATTACTTTTCTTATAGCTGTGCTTTCAAAATATTCAAATATAACTTCAACATGGAGCATGCAAGTTTGATGTCCTAATATAATCTTGTAATAATATTCTTCTGTGTTTACCCTTCCACTGCAGAGCCCCTTCTACAGTGATTCTTCTTTTTCCTTTTTTCAAAAAGGAGAAGGAAAAATTCCATCAATTTTTTTTTTTTTTAAAGGATAAGGAAAAAGAAAGAAAGTGATTGATAAAGTATACATAACAGTGTTGTAGGATATGGATCTTACTCATCCCTGAACTGATGTTACTCTAGTGCTGCTTCTGAAACAAATTGCTGCTTGGTCCTTTGGGTAGGGACTAGGTGGACTAATTTGAGCTGGCTAATCGGTCTGTGTTCCTCTGGTTGGATGCCTTCATCTGTTTTCAGTCACAAACCTTTGTTGCACCTGTTACCCAGCGATGAATTTAGAAAAGGCCAACTGGCCAAGGGGGCACTAGCACCTCTAAGTCTTCTACTTTTTACTACCCGATGGTGACAATTTAATGTTAGTCAAATCAAATTAGGGTCTTTCCTATCTTTCATCCTGTTACCTACTTTCCTATGACAGTACATGAGAAATTATGTTGGCTTCCCTTTAAACATATTTTAGATTTGTACCTGCGCTGTCCTAGATGAGCTGGTTGCAATTCATCAAAGGCTTAACAGGCATTAGTATTGAAAATAATGTATGCTGTCTGTTTACAGTTCAACTGACACTTGAGAACGCAAAGAGTGTTTATTGCCAAATGGACACTCTAGCTTTAATAAGGCTATTCCAGTTAATTCAAAAGAGTGCTTACAGTGACTGTTGTGTAAGAATCATATTGCCAACTTACCCAAAAGGTTAGTTACAAACCTGAACTGCTTAATGCAGAGAACTGATAATGGAACCTTGATATTGTGGTAAGTTGTGTGCATAGATATTAGATTGGCAATTTTTGGCGCAACCTGCAAAAAATTGAGCCCAACATTAATTAGAGGGCTTTGGTTTCTCTATGGTGTATATATAGGATTGATCCTTCTATTCAGACAAGTCAAATGTGAGTTGACCTATCTAGCTCAAAAATGATGCGTAATTGTGTTTTCAATATTGTTCAACTTGTTTTATCATTACCTAGTATGGCTCCATGTAAAGGAAAAATAAAAACAACATACCAGTTTAAGAGTATTTTTCCATGTTCAATCTAGTTAATTTTAGACTCGAATGTGTTTTACCCTAAGGGATGTCTTTTTCATTGTTTGTGCTGGTATTCTAAATACCTTACTGCTGAGATTGTAGTGCGTATGGTGTGTCTCAAAATTATATTTGTGGTGTGACAAGTGGACCCAATGTCAGTGTGGCACTCGTAATATTTTAACCTCCATATTCTTTATCATGAATGACATCTTACCAAGTGATGCAACATTATCTTGTTTCTTCTATAAGAATAAAACATTTCTTTATAAAAAAGTATCTCTTCAAGTTGAATGAATTCTAATGGTGCTGTATCAACTTGATGCAGAGGGACAAGCAGGAGCAGAGAATGAGAATCAGCCTCTGAATGATGGTAACCGGGCTGCTGAGAATCAAAATGGGGTTGAACCTGGAGTTAATGGGGGCAATCAATGGTGGGGAATTGTGAAGGAGATCCAGATGATTGTCTTTGGTTTCATTACTTCCCTGCTGCCAGGGTTTCACAACATAGATTAGTTTCAGAATTGATGTGAAATCTGGGATATAAGGTAGTTTTCTTTATATTTAACCATCTGAAATAAATGTAAAGAGGTATAACATAGAACAATATCTGTATTTACGGTGCAAGTGTAGCGCCATTTTGATAGAATGGGTTAGTCATGGATTTGAATACATTTTTGTGCAAGTTCCTTTATAAATTATCTACTAATACAAAGAATTTACTGTAAGTCATCACTGCTTCTAATCGCATTAGTAATAATCCACTATCAACTGTTGTTTAACTAGGGACGTTCAAATTTATGTCCTCATTTTAGTACAATTTGTCTCTTTGTTGTGCATGTTAGCATTGATAGTGTTATAATTTCAGGTCAAGTTGAAAAGGCCTTCTCTTTAAGTTGAAAAGGTCTCCACTCTCGAGGCCTTGATGAAGTATGGAAATTTAACACCATATGAGGCACATTTTACTGAATAAAGCACTGTAATTTAGGGTGAAACAGCATTAAGTTTATACCAATACTGACACGGAGGGCTGGATCGTTTGAATCAACTATAATGAAAAGGCACACATTTTTTGGTAAAAATGAATGAATATCTCTCTTCAACTTAAGAGGTCATGGGTTTTAAGGGTTGTTATTCCTAATTGTGAGAGTAGTTCTTTAGTCCATGTTATCAATAATCTATATCGATAAGTTTCAATAGTTTTATGATCTGTAAAATGTCAATATTAAAAAAAAAAAAAAGAAAATGCAGTAAAAATAAATACTCAATTAATTAAATGTTTGAATGAATAATTGACTGACTGCAAATCTCTCTCTTTAACTTATGAAGATGGGCCGGTGGTTGCAATTCCTGGGGCTGTTCATGTTGTGTCGATAGAACAGAAGCGTGCCTGAATTTTGTATTTATTGGCATTTTTACGTTTGTGTTTCACTTAAGTCCTCTACATCGTACATGTGTTTTACATGGTGTCCTTGCAGTTGTCTTAGAGGAACCAAGTGGGATTCCAAAACTGTCTCTCTAGTGTGTCACTGTGGGTTCAAATTTACAATCTTCCTTTGATGTGCATCACTAAGTGGGTTGGGTAGACAGATAATCGGTGACTTGGAGGAAGTGGATATAGCAGCGGCTTAGCTACCAGCTTACTAATATTTTGTTCAAGTTTAGTTCCAAAATTTGGTACCGATCACAATGTGATCGCCAGCCAATAAAGTTCCTCTCCTTTTTTATTCAATGAATAACAATTTAATTAACAAGAAATTATAGGTACCCTAGACAAGTCGATGCCCCAATAATGAGTGTACAAGTTTGTACAAGTTTGAGTACCATCCGCGAAAATACGGATAATTAAATTTAAATCTCTTCAAAGTGGTAAAACTAATTTTCTATTTAGAATAAATGTCTCTGTAAATATGTTGTATTTTGAGTTACACCATAATGTCCATCATTCAAAGTGATGAGACCAATTTTCTATTTAGAATAAAGGTATCTGTAAATATATTTTGTTTTGAGTTACACCATAATATTCATCATAATTGTCTCGGTAGTTATAATATATTCAAAGAAAAAAAAAGTCTGATGTCCCAATCGTCCCATTCTATGCAGAACCAAGCCCCTATTGATTAATGAGCCTTTTTCAAGATCACGAAACTTGCATTGTAATTTGAATTATACATCCATACAAAAACGTATATCATTTAATAATGAAAGATACTAACGGTTAAAATTGAGATTAAAATATTTATAAAGGAAATAACATAAGTAAACTTAAAAGAGATTTTTTAGCAAAAAACTCAAAGAGCCAGAACAGTTGTGATTGCCAGTGCAAGAGGATACAGAAACATTAAAACAAAGCAGCAACCCAAACAAGGCATAATATGGAATCATAATTATTATTATAATATCAAAACATAATCTTGTATTTACATGTCTGTCTCTGTAATTTGAAAAATTCATATCACTTAAAAATATATATTATGGGAGACCAGATATAACCTCATTTTATTTTTCACTAAAAAGTAGTAATTACAAAATGTATATACAGATACACTGAAAATAAAGCAAACCTCACATCTCTGATAAAAGATTGCTAATTTTCCGAAGCTCCTTCAGAGCTGTCATGGCCGTAGCTTGTCCTTTACCAACTAAGACATTCTTAGAGAAGTTCTCCAGTGACCCTACCTGACCCCGATCTTGCTGGAAAACAGACTCAATTACCTGCAAGTCAATATGATCCGTATAAATCAGAGCAAGTAATTGCAACTAATAGTTTTAACATGCCTACTAGTGCATGAAAACATCATGGGGAAGTTACTAATTCAAATCACAAGAAAACTTGTAACCAAAGGAAAGCATAGACCCTAGTCACTTGCCCCTATTAGCCATCTAGGACAATGATGGCTGTCTGAAAAATTTTAAATAAGAGAACGTCTAAAGCACCTGAAACATGACAACTATTTCGATTACGCATACTTCATCAGAGTACGTAAAAGAAAATAAGCTTCCAGTTTCCTTACCAGCCCCTACTTGCCAAGAGGATGAAAAACTTTTGTACATGGATCTAAAAGCACGCTTAAATAAAATGCAAGTGGGAATTGAAATAGGAAGCCTCTATTTGAACTATCACATTTTGCACGATACATATTCTACATCAATAACCTGTTCCACAACACCAAGACCCCTTTTTTCATTGCAAGGGATCCAACCAACTAAGCTAACCCCTTTAATACTACTATTCCACTGTTTCCTATCTGTAGATTCAATTACATGCATAAGGCTCATGTTTTACCAAAATGAAAAAACCACACCCAAGATGTCCAGACCCTAACAAGATTCCAGTTTCATAACTTCAAGAAATTCTACTTTTGAAAATGCCTTAACATAAGCATATTGAGATTGAAATGATATAGAATTAAACTTCAAAAAGCATTTGTAACAGAATGCAACCTGAATATGTTCAAGCATAGACTGTCCAAGATTCTTCAATGTCCCCATCACATTCTGATCCATGGCATCTCCCTTGCTGCTAGGAAATGAACTATGAGAACCATCAGCAGTAGAGGAGCCTGTTCTATTGCTCTGATCCCCATTAGCAGTAGCAGATTCTGTAGTCTCAACGGCACCTCCTTCTTTCCCAGATGTCTCCTCACCAGCAGCATTCCGACTTAACTTCCAAAACCATTGGAATTTACTAAAATGACCCTTCCGCTCTTTCAGACCTGTCACCAATTTTACTGTTGAGTCATTGTTGCTTGAAGAATTTTGAGAAACATCATCAGGGGGATGGGAAACAGGAAGAGGTGGATCTTCCGGGGGATCACCATCATTTTCATCAAGTGATAAATTTGATGCAATGCTACTTTTCTCTGAGTCATTTTCATGGTCATTAGCACCACTAACAGGACTCGTGGGGTCAGAGAATATAGAGGAGTTTTCTTCACTGCCAGTATTTCCACTCAAACATCTCTCATCAGGTGAGTAAGTAAAGTCCTTACAAACACTATCTTGTCTCTCAACCTCTGCCACAGAAGGGCAGTCCTCCTGGTTGGAAACTTCGCAATCACCTGAACTTTCAACATCTTCCTCTAAGCCAAGTTCACGAGACAAATCCTTCAACAAACTTCGCCTAGCAGATGTCCTAGGCTCATTTTTACCTCTGCTGACCTTTGCAGGAGATGGGTCAGATTCTGTTCTAGATAAGCGGAGTTTTACTCTTTCCGACCATCCTTTTCTCCGACTTGGACGTTGTTTCTCCAAACTGCTTTGTCTTAGTTCTTCAGCCTTGTGCATCACTCTCCACTTTTCTTCCCAATAGCTGTCAGGTACCACGGTTAAAGGAGTTGTTGGAGAAATAGAATCGGATGTAAGGCTGTGACCTCTCACCACCGCTGACTTGCTATGGTTATAAGCTCCACCAAATGAAGAAGACAAAGATGAGATATTAGTGTCGAGTCCAAGAGCCTGCAACGACTTTGCCTTTCCTATTATTTTCTGTAGATTTATGTTATCCGGAAAATTCAACAGTCTCTGAAGGCAGGATGTTGCGTTTTCCGTGGCAAGCAAAGAAGATCTCAGATACAGCATCATGGAAACTGCAATAGCTGCAATTAATACTCCCCTAGGTGAACTTAGAATCCCAAAGCTAGAGCCCTCGTCATTTTCACCACCTTTGTTCAATTTAATATTGTCTGATGCAAAGATCTCATCCCATACTAACAGAAGGTCCCCAATCGAAAACTCTCGTCCAAACAAGACCCTTAACCATCGAAGTGCAAAATATTGAGGTTCAACACCAAGCTCAACAAGATGGCTATGTAAAGACGAATCAACAACAGACAACAAATGGTAACATGCAGCAGAAGCTTCAATTACAGGAGGTAAGTTAGTGTCATCCGCGACTGAGGGAGCAAAGAAATCAGCCATTGCAACAGCACCGTGGGCTCCACTCATCAAAGCATCAAACATACAGTATGCATCATGTTCCATAAATTTCTCAGACAACACAATACCAAGTTCCCCTTCCGCCCCATAAGCATCACTTAACAGTATGATGGTCTGAATCTCATCATCAAGCTCATCAAGGCTCCTAACCTTCGTTGAATTCCCATGAGAGCCAATCTCATCTTCCATCGAATCTAGAAACTTCTTGAAATCAAAATTATACATAACATCACTTTCATGGAACGACAAGTCATCAAATTTGTCAGTGAAGTGGTCTTCATGCTCCTTTCGAACTTGAGCAAGATGCTCCAAATCTACATGAAGAACATATAACAACGGCGCCAGAAGTTCGTGCATCCCTATAAAGAAATCCAAAATGAGAGAATAATAATGTTAAAATTTCTAAAAAGAAACTTAAACAGCATACACAATAGAACAAATGCACATGAAGATTTGCAGTCACGAAAGAAAACAAACAGAGAACATTGCAATCTATAGTTTACAATAGCAAGATCAAGGGTCAGTCCAATGATTTAATCAGAGTCTTCAAACATTTTACTGATTTCTGAATTCATACATTGGTACAATTCGTATTGTACAGGCCCATTTGGCATAGCTTCCAAAAGCTGGCTCTTAGCTTTCGGAAGGTACAAAGCAGCTTGTGGGAGTATCAGTATCCATGTGTACTCCCAGAAATAGCTTCTAACTTTTGAAAACTCTTCCATCAGAAACCAAGTTGACTAGCTTCTTCAAGAAGAGCTTCCTACAAAACAACGGTAGGTGTTTTGCCATCTTATTAAAATTTTCATATTGAAAATTGCATCCTTTTCTCCACCAATAATAAATCCAAAATTTCAAAAACTCGTTCGAAATAAATTATCCAAACAGCAACGAAAAAGCTTCGACCTTTACTTTTCTTCTTTAACAGACAAAAACCAAAGCTATCCCAAACAAAGCCTATATTTGATTTGAACAAGGAAAAAAAAAAAAAGAGGAAGAAAATGAAAATACCTTGTCTGTAATCACATTCAGGGTGTCGAAGGCACCACAATAGCAAGATGCGTCTCAACATACCCTGACAACCAGGTGTCTGGAAGTAGCTACTTTGTTCAGGATACAGTCGTGAGAGATCCTGATCAACCATCTTTTCCAGCTCCGCATTGCGAAAGAAGCGACCCCATGTGCTATCTGGAATTGATTGATTGATTCTCCATCATCAACAACCCACAAAACCTTAGAAGAAGCCAATCATCAAACAAAAAACAACAGATTTTACCCGGGTTTTGTGAAAGCGGATTGTCCATCACAAGATCACCAGAATTATTACTACTTGGCAAATGTGGATCCACTAGAAGCCGCCTTCTCAATCCAGCATATCTAACACCCCCCACCAACCACATAAATATATTCAATTTGACCAAATCATCAACCAAAATGGAAAAAACAAACAAACCAAAAAAAAAAAGGATACCTTCTCCGACAATCAGCGGTGACTCTACGAAGATCATCGATGGAGGAAGAGCGAGGCAAAATCGCAAGGTTGATTCGCCACTGTACGCTTCTCAGATTCTCAAACCGACCAGATTGCTCGATTGGAGCTGGAGCCATCAAGAGCGAGAGAGAGAGAGAGAGAGATGACAAGAGACGATTAGGTCTGCTTTTTGGGAATAATACAAAAATTCCAGAAATTGTTCATTTTTTTTTTTTTATTTCATGTATTGAGGAGAGAGAAAATAACGAGTTTGTTTGTTCAGGGGAAAAACCACAAAAAAAGCCTTGACTGGAGGATTGCGTTTGGGTTGAGCTGTCGCCTTACCACACCCTCCCCCCCAATTATTTCCATTTCTCATCATCTCTTCTTTCTTGTCTCACTCCACTCCCCCCTAATTCCTCACTTTTTTTTTTTACACCTTTTTAACAAAAAACATTGAATGTTTGTCTTGATCATCTAGCAAATATTCATGAAAAAAATATTTGATATTTGGAATGAAGTTAGTGTTTAATTAGGATTGATGACGAAGATTGGATGGGTGTAGATATTATTTTATTTATATTTAATTTTAATAATTTATTTTTTTAGTCATTTTGTATAGATTTTTTTTGGTAATAATAATTTTTAATAAAATATGGATGTGGAAATCATATTTTAAATCTAGGATGTTATTAGGTTGAATGAGTACTTATGACCATTATGCCATATTAGATAGTGTAATTTGTTACAGTTTCGTTTTTTATTGGAGCTTCATTGTTTAGAGGGTCAACTTTTTTTTTTTTTTTTGTTCTTTTATTTTATTTAAGTCTCTTTACACAAATTAAGAAAGGAGTCAAAAAAATACTTAGGGAATGTATTCAATAAAAGATGGGAAACCAAGAATAAAAATGTTTTATCTAGAATTGGAAAATTTAAAGCATAAGGTTTTGGATATCTTACTGAAGTTTTTGGCCAATCTTTTGTTAATGACACCAATCTTTTGTTAATGACATTCATTACAACAAACATATCTATTGATGTTTTAAAAATTTCAATAAGATATTTAATAACACATTTCTTCATAATTCAAATTATCATTGCATTTTTCCTTCACAAAGAGTCTCAATATCGTGTATAGTATTTATTGATGTTTATGCAAAGTGTTCCACTTCTTATTATGGAAGTGAGTGAGTATTTCATGGTATGGTGACTTTTTCCTTCTTATTACGAAAGTATGAATATTCTGTGGTATTATGCGCTTGAGTAATATTTAATTTCAAAAAATTCCATCAAAACTTGATTATTGATATCAAATTACCATGTAAGTTGACATGTATATAATCTTACATATCTTTGAGATTCTAATCAATGTAAAACAATTAGCAATAGCTCATATCCCAATTTCTAATGTATTGAGTTACTAACATTGGGTATTAGGAGATTTTTCATAATTAATTTGTTCTATATCAACAAGACAACAAACAGAAAGTCATGCGAATTGTGAATAATAAATAAATAAATGAGGAGGCATTCAATAAGAAATAAGGAGAGCCTTAAAAAAAAAATCTCAATCGAAAATAAAATTAATGCAGATTGTGTATTTGTGAATAAAAAATATAGTAAAGAGGAGGTATTCAAATCATGTGCGGATATGCTAACCTGATATAATATTCTGAGAATATCTCGAGAAACGTGGTAATGACATGTCTCATCTACCCAATCATGAACTTCCGTGACTGCATGTAACATCTTCCAACTCCAACCATTTTCTTTACCATACCAATACGCCACCTTTTATTCTCTCCAATTTATTTATATAAAATATTTTTTTTCTTTTAAAAAAATTTTTTTTTTTAAGCTGATATAAGTCTAAAGAACACCTGAGATTAGAAAAGATTAAACACTAATGACGCTGCAGAGGAGCGACTCCCGTATGAGAGAGAGTAACCCATACATGGGTAGGGGAGCAACCCCCAATTTTAAGTGAGATATGGACACCTTAGATATAGAACCCGTGATTTCGATAGAGTCATGGGTGGGCAACTTTTACCATCCAGGCAAAGCCCGTCTACACTTTTTTTTTTTTTTTTTCCCTTTTGGACCTAGGGTAGGGAGGATTTGAATTTAGTATTTCAACTTTCTTGAGGTATGCAATTACCAACTAAGCTATGTTTGTTACTATAAAAGATTTTACTTTTTGAAAATCTGGTTTGTCAGGACCAATAAAAATCAATAATTACTTGTACAACTCGAATATTATTCTTATACTCAGCAAAATATCCACATCGTAATAAAGATGTGAAAATTACATACATAAAGCTTTGTAAAATGTGCTAAATGAGATTCTAACCCTTTCTACTAAGGTGGATGAGAAAATATATATGTATTAAGAGATGATGTAAATCTAATTAGATATTAATACCACAATGGACCATATTATAATAAAAATTATTCTAATATCTTGATGTTAGATTTTAATTTAATTAAATCCATTAAAATATGTCTCATAAATCTCATCTTTTTTTTTTTTTTTTTTTGGTATAAAAGTAAAAAACAAAATATTTCTAACCCAAAAATAGATGTTGTTTATTTTTAACCTCAAACAAAACTTCAATTGTTTTTAATTTTTTTAAGCTCCTAAAACATTTCATGTCCAACATTAGACTTGAAATTTTCAAGCTTAACTAAAACAATCAAAATTTTTTCTTCTTGCATATATATATATATATATATATATATATATATATTGCATTAAAACCAAATTATTTTTTTATGGATAACTTTTTAAATTTTTTGATGAGAACCTAAGGAGAATCGTCTACCATGACTAACGTTAAAATATTATTTGTTTGGGTTCCAGACTTGTTTGAATTTTCTATTCTTATTTCAAATATTATTTTTTTATTTTAGATTTTAATAGTATTTCTTTATTAGTTCGATTTATTTTTCTTTTAGGGTTTTATTTTCTTAACTTGTTTAATTTATTTTCTTTTAGTTTTCTATTTCTTAAGGAAGACTTGTTTTATGGGAAAGCTAGAATTATTTTTCTTTTAAATTTCCATTTTCTAAGGAAGTCATATTTCATAGAAAATTTATAATTAATTAGCTATAAGGAGAAGATTAGTTTAGAGTTATTATAAGATTTTTGGGTTATGGAATATTAATAAAATCTTATAATTTACGAGATAAGTATGTTATTTTCTTTCAACTCTTCTACGTATTATTGCTTAGAAGTGTTTGAGATAGGATTAAGTCATTCTATAATCTGATTTTAAAATGTCACTTTATCCATTCTGTAGGTTAGTTGGTTCCTTATCTATTTTTAGACTAAGATTAGGTCATTTTATAATCTAATTCTGAAAGATCAATTTATCCATTTTGTTGGACAATTGATTTGTAATTTATGTGGTGCATGTTATGTTGGTTAGAAATTGTTATCAGATCTAGGTTTTGGACATTTTCACTTATTTTATGAGCTTTTGATGTGACTTGACTGTTGAAGGTTTTTAAAGTATTGACGGTTGATGTTTTAATTGGTTACAAAATCACGTTCCACTGTTGACCCACTTAATCTGACGAAGGATCATCACTCTCTCATTTTAGATTGTTTGAAGAAAAGAACAACTTTGCACTATTATATTAGTTTGAGAATTTCATATGACCCCCATTTAATAAACTTGCCTCTCATGGTTTGTTAAGCTTTCAATTTCCAAAAACCAATCTATTTATGTAGTTATAGCTTTTACAGAAAAAACAAGTAGTTGTTGTTGGAGCTGAAATACACATATTTTTCTCGCATCTATAAGGACTATCGATGACTTAATTCAATCTTTTTCTTTTTAGCGGAAGCCAAAACCAATAACTACTGTGGTAATTAGGATGAGACGAAGAAGTCCATAAATGGTTGAAATGAATTAAAGTAAACCAAACTTCTTCGGCTGTATGGTTTTCCAATTTCTAAAAAATTATATAGTTTTATTATTATAAAATCATATGCTTCGATCCAATTTGAAGTTCATCAAATTCAGACCAAAATATAAACCAAATATCATTAAGATGCATATCTTATGTTGTTACATATCATAAATAATACTGTTATTTAAAGTAATAAATATGATATAAATTGTACTTAATACGTTTTAGATATACAATTATTAATATGAGCTCAACATTTGATATAAATTTTAACTTGTATAATCATGATTACGAAACCCTAAATAAAATTCATATTCATTAAATTGAACCCAATAAAACCCAACCGATCTAATTCGGTTTGGTCTTGTCCAGAAAAAAAGATTAGTCCAAACTAATCCTAATCATACCAAATTGGACTATGCCAAATCCTATCCTATTGGAGATAATAAGTCTTATGCTCTCAACATTCATTTCTTAATAAAATATATGCTTGTATACGCACTTTTATATTTAAAATTTTTTTGCTTTGTGACAGTTTTTTTTTTTTTTTTCCTCACAAATAAAAATGATTCGTTTCCACCTAATTCACAAACTATATGTTCCATTTTCTAAGCTACAACTAACCAATAAAAGGTCGAAGTAGGTGGAACTATGGCGTGTCCTTGATCTCAACCTATAAAGGGCTGAATTTCTGACCTCTCGTTTATTTGTTTGTTTGATGGGTTAGTCGGTGCCTCTAAATGATTAATAAATGGATAAATCGTCTCTTAGTGCCTGTTTGCACTACCAAATCATAATCGATTCAAATATGAGAAGTGTTTCTTCGAAAAAGATGGCGGCAATTGCAAATTAATAATCAAGTTACGCTAAGCAAATTGTTTTGATTTGAGGAAGCAAATTGTTTTGATTTGAGGAAGCAAATTTCGATTAGTTCCACATAAAATTAATCTCCCACCCTAACGTACATAATATTACAGAAATAAAGATATATATATATATATATATATATTCTTGCAAAACTAAGAGTGATTAAGTTAGAGGTCCGTCAAGATTAACTACTGTTCATGAGTTTCGGATATCATATCATGATTAGAAAATTATTCTAACACTGAGAGAAGAAAAGTACTCCTACAAACTTGTAAAATATGCTTAGTGAAAATTGAACAACCATCACGAAGAGGAAAAAGTCCAAAACCTTGTACGAAGTTTGGTAGAGTTATTATTATTTTGAAAGCTAACAACAAATCCATTGGAGGTTTAGCTGAATCTACTAAAAAGAATCATTACTTGTGCAAGGTCTCAACATTTATACTAACAATTGGAAGATAACTACTCTTATAATAATAAAAGAAAATTATTTATATGAGATTTATTGAAATATATCGAGATTAATTATTATTTGCACACGATCCAGATAATTATCTTCGTAATCATGAAACAATTATTCTACAATAAATTACCACATGATAGATTGACTATCCACTAATTGAAAAATGCACTTCGTGCTAATTGAATTCCCGCACCCTGGTGAATGAAGGAGAGCAAAACTACTTGTGCTAATCAGTGTGGTGCAGACGCTTTGGCATAGGTGTTTTTTTTTTTTTTTTTTTTTTTTTTTGTGTTTTGTGTTTTGTTTTTGTTTTTTGTTTCTAATTACACTACAAGTTTTGGCATAGGTAAGCATAAATCCAAGCGATTTCAGAATTAAACAAAATACTGGTATGCCTCTACCTTGTTGGCATTTCCTTAATTAACTATGAAAATATCGATATTACTATTTGATGAAAATATTAATGAAAATATCCATACACCCATACCCACAAAAATTGGTGTAAAATTTACGAAAAGCAGAAATTTTTTTAATAAAACTTAAGAAAAATCAACAATATGACCAAACAACATTTTTACATTTTTAAAAATTATATAAAATCTAGCAACTATATGATATAAATAAATATATATAATATGCATACACGAATTATAAAAAATAAAAATAAAAATTTTAGATAAAGATTTCATTAAAAACAGTTTGCGTCCTACAAGTCAAAAAATTTCAATAATAAAAGAAATATTTAAATCTTTCGAACATAGTTTCTGTTTCTTTGATTTCTTTTTCAATCATTTTTCATAGTTTATTAATTTTATTGTTTTGAAATACCATCTGTAAGCTGCTATTGAAATCTAAATTATTATCGGACATACTGAGTGCTGCTTTCTCCAATTTAGGATATTTACGAATTGAATGAGCAAATCGGTTAGTAATCATCTCCCCAGAGTAGAACGAAAACTGTCTCTTATTTTCCTTCCTTTTTTATTTTTTAATTAACAGGGTGGAAAAAAGTTTATGAGTGTTAATAACCTAAACATCCAAGGGCAAATACGGAAAGGCGAGTGCTGAGTTTGCAATGTTTATCATAAAAAGTCGCGCAGCCAGCAGCCAGCAGCCAGCAGCCATCAATTCCAGGTCAAACTTGGAGGCCACCAAAACCTGTCTGTGATTACTTACAATGAACTAAGGGATAATTCCATTTTACGCTATAATTTGGACTAATAGTCAAAAAACTCCCTTACCTAAGAAAATGGCCAAGGACCTCCTTAATAACTTATGTAGTAGATAAAATATCCCTTTTAGCTAACAAAAATAGTCAAAAAAACCTCATCGTCAACTTGAATGTTAAAAGTCAATGTTTGACTATTAATAAAAAAGAGTAAAACAGACAATTTATTAGAAAGTAAATTTAAAAAAATTTGATTAAGCTGATGAGAGACACAAGTGCAACTGTGCAAGGCATGTGAATAAAAATCAAATGAAATGTACCGGTAGTCCCAAAACTCAACCAAACCATCCTTTTTCTCTCCATTTGGTCCCATACTGTTCATCTAACCATGGTGCCAAAAAAACTAAACTAGTCATCGTCACCCTTTACATTGTGAAAAGCTTCTTGCATGTGTGTGTGTGTTCGTATCTAGAATTGATATAAAGGAGTATCATGGTGTGGTTGAGGGTAAGTTTGAAGGAGCAAGTTGTTGATTGATAAGGTGTTCGTAGTCATTCAAGTGACGATAAGGTTTTTAAGTTTTTTTTGTTTTTTTTTGTATTTTTTTGGGTAAATGTTTATTTCATGTGTGTCATTTGGATGGGTGATGTTTATGTATAATGGATTTTGCTTATTTCGATTTGTTAGGGTTTAAATGAAAAAAAAAATAGAGGTTTTTCAATTGGAAGAAGGAAACACTTAATTGATAGTATAATGGTAGTTTATATGAGAGTGTAACATCATGTATGTGATTTATTTATGTAAAAAACAAGTTAGGTTGACTGGATGATTTTGGTCGCTTTCTAGTTGTTTTCGAAATTGGTTCCTTTCATGTTTATGGTTTTATGCCAATTTTTTATATGTAAAATCATCACAGCTATTTCTTATGGTTGGTTGTTTTCTGAAACAGAGATATATATATTGTAAAACTAGTTAATTTCTAAAATTGGTTGCTTTCATGTGCTATTTATATATAAGGATAATACTAAAGACCCTCTGTTGTTTGACTGAATGACTAAAAATCCTCTTATAGTTTGGCATAATCTTATTTTCCTGTTATATTAGATCTATTATTGAAAATTGTGTCATGATAGTGGTAGTGTGTCGAAAGACGATATTGCTCTTAAGTTACACTTAAAACTGGAAAAAATAAAAGAAAAACAAAAATATTACTTCTGACTGTTGTGAGTGCAATAGTCAAATTTCTTAAGCCTTTAAAGGGCTATTTCTTAGCTTGAACAGAAGCAAAACACACATACACACACACACACACACACTCAAAACTAAAGCAAATGCATATTAGTTCACCATTTGCACACACATTTCACCTAAAGCTCAACCAAACACATACACACACATACCTAAAATTGAACAAAATGCATCTCAGGTCACCCCTTGCACACACATTTTACCTAAAACTCAACCAAACACATACACATACACACATACACCTAAAATTGAAAGGCAACCATAGAATTCACACCCACACAGTTGACAAACCTAAAATTTTGGTACACATAACCATAACAAGTAAATGGAAGTAGTAAGTTCATCATGCAATATTAATGGAAGAGTTATAAAGTTCCAAATAGAAAATATTTTTTTGTTGAAAAAAGGCAAGTGTTAACATATCTAAATCAGTGAGTAACCTAATGAAACTGTATTTCCACTATGCTATTGGACATTGCAAATACTACTATTTTTGGGAGCCGGATGCGAAAGAGATTCAATTAAAGTTGGTACCACATACATAAGGAAGATGGAAAGAATTGGAAGACATACAATCAAAACTGAACCAAATAGAAAGTGTGGAAGTGAGAGAGCAAAACCTAGAATGGTGCTTTATATAGAAAATGAACAAAATAGTGACAATGCAAGGATGGTTTACAGTGTTGGTGCCAGTAAATTTAGTTGCATTTTATGTGAACATTAGAATGCTTGCTACTCAATGTAAAAGGTAAATGTTCATGAATATATATTGCAATGTTTTGCTACTTAATGTAAAAAGTAGATATTCATGAATATATATATATATATATATAAGCAATGTTCCAATTCTGACAATTACATAAGTAAATCATCACCAAAAATTCTATGATAAAAAACATGTTCAATTCTGACTATTACATGAGTAAATCATCACCAAAATATATATAACCGAAAACCTATTCATGATGCTAGCATATATTTTAAGTCCGACCTTAGTAACAAAACATAAACATGTTAGCAATCTGCTTATAAAATGCTAATGGCAAATACATGACCAAAATAATAAAACTAAAAATATGTTCATGATGCTAGCATAAATACTAATCTGACCTTGCTAGCAAAACATGAACATGTTAGCAATCTACCAACAAAAAATGCTAACATGCTGCCAATAAAATAATAACAACAAATATCATCCAATTAGGCGCAAACATACACTAAAAGGTTATAAACACACATCACATGAAAAAGTAATAGTAATAACGCAAATCATGTGACTTTACCTCCATTAGTTTTTTGCCTGAGTAAGTTGTGATAGTCCATTCTAAATTGGAGGCTTTAGTGAAGGTTGAGACTTTACTTGGATGTCATCTTGAAACAATGTATGTTGGAAGTCCGTTCAGTGAGTGTACCCCGTGAAGATGAGACTAATGTCTTTTTTTGTCCCTAAAAAATAAAACCAACAATATTTGCAAGTAATATATAAAACAAATAAAAATAACTTGTTAATAAAAATAAAGACCACTTTGTGCATCTTTCCACATGTTCTACATTGGTTGTGAAACCAGATATCTTATTTAAATGGTTGATAACAGATATTGTATGCCTACAATAGACACCATTTATCTGTCATGCCTTATACCTACAAGTATGCTCCCGTAAGTTGACAACACAAACCTTGTTATCATCTCAAATCTCAAACTCCTCATTCTCATGGAAACATGATATTTCTCTAACTGTCTACTTCAAGGTCATGAAAGCTGGTCAGGAAATTCAAGTTCTTAGGTTACTTGAAGTTGGGAATGGGAAGTTTGAGATTTTAAATGATAGCAGGGCTTATATTGTCAACTTAAAGAAGTGTACTTGTGGGTGTGAGGCATAGTAGATAAGTGGTGTCCCTTGTAAGCATACAATAGCTGCTGTCAACCATTTAAATAAAATGTTTGGTCTCATAACCAATGTCAAAGAATATGTACATCCAAGTTTGTCAAAAACTACCTTCATGAAGACATATAGTCACATGATTCCCCCCCCCCCCCCCCCCCCCCCAAATTTTAGATTAGTTTTCTTGAGTTCAAATTAATATACAACCACTACTGCCACCATCTATAAAGAGAAGAGCTATAGACTAAAGAAAAGAAGGATGAGAGAACCAAGTGAGAAGCTTTTAATGTCTACTTACACGACCAAAGTAGGTACTGTTATTTGCAAAAAATGTTATCAACCAGACCACAACAGTTGAACATGTGGAAAGAGGTATGAGGTAGTTTATATTTTTATTAACAAGTTATTTTAATTTTTTTTCCGTATTACTTGCTAATATTGTTCATTTTATATTTTTTAGGGACAAAAAAAGAAATTAGTCTTATCTTTACAAGGGTGCACTTACTCAAGCTCACTTCTAGCATATACTATCTCAAGCTGACATTCAAGCATAGTCTCAACCTTCACACGAGCCTCCAGTTCAGAGTGCATTGTCACAACTTACTCAGGCAGAGAACTAATGGAAGCAAGGTCACATGATTTGTGTTACTACTGCTACTTTTTTGTGATGTATGTTTATAAACTTTTAGTATATATTTGCGTCTATTTGGATGGTATTTGCTGTTATCGTTTTGTTGGCAAAATGTTAGCATCTTTTTGTTAGCAACTTGCTAACATGTTTATGCTTTGCTGGTATGGTCAGATTAGTATTTATATTAGCATTGTGAACATGTTTTGGTTTTATTATTTTGGTCATGTATTTGCTATTAGCGTTTTGTAGGTAGGTCGCTAATATGCTTATGTTTTACCAGTAAGGTCAAACTTAGTATTTATGCTAACATCATGCATGTTTTTGGTTTCATATATATTTTGGTGATGTTTTACTTATGTAATTGTCAAAATTTGAACACTGATTATATATATATTCATGAACATCTACTTTTTATATTAAGTAACAAAACATTGCAATATATATTCATGAACGCTTACTTTTACTTTGAGTAGCAAAGCATTCCAATGTTTACATAAAATGACTCTAAATTTACAAGTAGCAACACTGTCAACCATCCTTACATTGTCTCTATTTTATTCATTTTCTGGATGAATTACTCTTCTAGGGTTTGCACTCTCATTTTTACACTTTCTATTTGATTTGGTTTTGATTGTATGTCTCTCATTTCTTTCCATCTTTCTTTTGTATGTGGTACCAACTCTAATTGAATGTTTTCTGCATTTGGCTCCCAAAAAGAGTAGTATTTGCACTGTCCAATAGCATAGTTGAAACACAATTTCATTTGATTGCTTATTGATTCAAATAACCTGACATTTACCTTTTTTTGACAAAAATATTTTCTATTTTTGAACTTTATAACTCCTCCATTGATGTTACATGATGAACTTATTGTTTTCATTTATTTGTTATTATGGTTATGTGTATCAAAATTTTAGGTGTGTCAACTGTGTGGATATGAATTTTGTGGCTGCCTTTCAGTTTTTGGTGTGTGTGTGTGTTTGATTGAGTTTTAGGTGAAATGTGTGTGCAAAGGGTGAATTGATATGCATTTCCTTCAGTTGTGGGTATATGTGTGTGTCTGTGGGGGGGGGGGGGGGGGGGGGGGGGGGGGGGGGGGGGGGAAGATGACGAGGAGAGGAGAGGAGGGGTTGAGTTTTAGGTGAAATGTATGTGCAAAGGGTGACCTGATATGCATTTGGTTCAGGTTTGGTTATGTGTGTGTTTGTGTTTGGTTGAGTTTTAGGTGAAATATGTGTGCAAATGATGAACTGATGTGCATTTGCTTTAGTTTTAAGCCTCTGTGTGTGTGTATGTGTGTTTGTGTTTCACTTCTATTCGAGCTGAGAAATAGCTTTTTAAAGGCTTAAGAAATATAACTATTGCACTCACAATTGTTACGTGTTTTTTTTTTTTTTTTAATTTTTTCTAGCTTTAAGTGTAACTTAGGGGTAATATCATCTTTCTATGCACCGTTATTGTCAGTACACACTTTTAGTAACAGATCTAACAAAAGGGGGAAAATTTGATTATACCTAACTATAAAGGGGGGTTTTAGCCATTTGATCAAACAACAGGGGGGTCTTTAGTATTATCCCAAGTATCAAAATCAAACCAATTAAATTCCAGTAAAAATAGTGAGAAAATGAGATGAATTGACATAAGATTCTATAGATTGTGGACATGACATGCATCCTCTTGCTAAAATTCTATAAATATACTGAAAAATAAATAAAAGTGAAAGTAGTTGTAAATGTTGTGAATCTTGGTGGTTTTTTTTTTAATTTTTTTTTGGGTTTTTTTTTTTTTTTTTTTTTTTTTAGTTTTTTTCTTTTTAATTTATTTACGACAATTTTTGACACTAGGTCAGATGATTGTTGGGACTTACAAGTATCTGGATTCAGCGTGCAATCTAAAAATTTACTCCCAGGATGGGAGAGGATGACCTACAAAGTAATGGGAAAATTGCCACCATATTAGGTGGCTAGTGAGGTTTGAACCTTGACACACTTGCCACGATTTGGTTGCCTCCACTCTTAGACCTAGTTCTTTATAGCTGACTTAGTTATACTATACGCTTTTGTAAAATTTTAATAAAAATGAGGAAAATTCTATTTAATTTTAACATCCAAATAAATAAACTTTTATTGAGACACGTACACATTGAAATTGTTTACTAAAATAATTTACTTAAAAAGGAAAAATTATATTTAGTTTTAACATCCATATAAATAATCTCTCAATTTTTCGGGCTATTTCTTCATGATATGCCATAAACACCACCTATGTCGTGTAGTGGAAAAGCGACTTCAATAGCCTTCTACATCGCCTTATCTTGATCAATGATTATTTTCGTTAGAGCACAACTAGACATACATGAAAGCCATGATAAAAAGAGTGACACATATGTCTAAATGTCCTCATTAGATATCAACCCGAATCCAAATGATATTGACTATCCATGATGATTCACACCCATAAATGCATCAAATGGCATATCTTACTTGTTTGTTAAGTATGTAGTATCAAATGTTAAAACATCTCCAAATTATATATGTTAATTATAATCAAACATAAAAGCTGAAATTTATAGGAAAGGGTTCAATTACAGTATTTAAGACTTGAGGTTGACACGTGATAGACCACTTCATGTGTAATGTAGACAGATGACAGATATCGGATACATACTAAACGCGCCCTATTGTTATAATAAGTGTAACAAGAATTCGAGATAAAGAAGAGAGTAAGAGTTTGAACTAGAAACCTCCAAACTTTGATACTATTTTAGTTACTATTAGATCCAAAAGTATAAGCTTATAGTCTAACTATAGTATTTAAGACTTTAGATTGACACATAACATTATTTATGCTGTCCTACTTCTTGCATCTGCCTTTCTTCAATTGACCCTCTTCATCTAAGTTCGTCATATATAAAAAACTTGAACTACTTTGCATCCTCAGGAAATAATTTGAATTACATTAGCATCTCCCTCCCTGAATCGTAAATGCCTTACTTCTATCATGATAATTCCTACAATCTTTCTCCAAAAAATATAAGTTTTCATGGCTTCCTACTTCAACTACAAAGAGTTATAACTCTTATTTGGTCTTATCCCAGCTCTATCATTCAATTTCAACTTCCTTTTTACAATTGGCTTCAATTTTCTGTTACTTTTAAAATACCGTAATTTTCTAGGAGTACCAAGCTTATGGTTATGATCCAACACCCAAGCACATATCATTCACTTTCCTTTAGGCATAATAATGAAATAAGCCTAGCTTTACAGTTGATTTTTGATGTGGGTTTCATTTTTAAGATATTTTTTAAAGTAGATTTTGACTAGTGAGTGCACAAACAAACAAATGTCACGCACCTTAAAGTTCCCGTCGTGTCCCCTATTTGAAGTTCTTTCGATAACTTCAAATCCTATTTCGTTCCCACACATTTCATAGTATTCAAATAAACCCCCAATCAAATCATAAATCCTTCCTACTGAGGGTTTGCTACATTAGCTAAGTTTCCCAATTCATCCTGATTATTATCCTGAAAAAAATTTTTAAACAATCATTAAAACTATAAAGCAACTTTTATATCAAAAAATCTAAAAAAGTATGTATATATATAACTTGTTATATTTACCTCAAAAACAGTGATTTCACATCTTGAATCGCTTGATTTTATTGAAACAATCTCCTCCATCTATTTTATATGATCTATTCCAAAGTAGTGATAATAAGCTAATTTATATTTTGACAAACACTGTATCCTTGTTATATTAATAGTTTGACAACAAAATAAAAACAAAACACTACTCAACATGATTTTATTTTTAGTTTGGTTGTTATCTTTATAGCAGACAAAATAAAAAATAAAACACAAAGAAACATGATGCAATTCTGAAATAAATATGATTTTATTCTAACAGATTTTATTTTCATACTAATTTTTCTTCAATTTCCGTTATTTCCAGTTTTCACTTCTATTAGGTATTGGTTCGGAATTAGCAGTGGAGGCAAGAAGACAAAAGTATTGTTTAACCCTTTATTTTCTCCTTTTAATTTTGAATTCATTTGTTTGGTTATGCTCCAATAACAATTATAACTTAGCTTTTTGATTGATCATATCTAGTGTTTGTCAAAATTTGTTTAATAATATATATTGTTATTAATAGATTTTAACTTGATTGTTTTTTTTTTTTTATCTTTTTGTAATAATAAATATAAATTAGCTGATTATCTTTGAATTGGTTTTCAGTTATATGATCTCCTCAATTATAATTGATTTGCTATATTAACAATTTTGACAACAAACAAAATAAAACAAAACACTACTCAATATGATTTTATTTTCAATTTGATTGTTATCTTCATAACAAAATAAAAATTAAAATTAAAACAAGAAAAAACATGATACAATTCTGGAATCAATAGGAAAGTGAAAACAATCCCAAAAAGAAGTAGAAATTGCTGAATTCGAAATTCAAAGGAGATAATAAAAGGTTAAACAATGCCTTTGCCTTATTGCTTTTATTGCCAATCCTGAAACAATCCTTATAAAAGTGGAAACTGAAAACAACGAAGAGAAATTAATATGACAATAAAATTTGTTAATATTATCTTTAAGGATTGGTTGTACAATTAGAAAAAAAAAATTGATGGATGAAAAAAATAAGTTTTACAAATATTAGGAGAGTGATGTGTCAAGTGAGGTGTCAATGCCTATGATGCCATGTCATTTGGATAATTTTTTGGGAAGCCTAGCATTACTATTGATTTAATTACTTCTTTGATATACATAATTACAAGATAACAAATTTACTGTTATTATTAGTATTATTTTTTAATTTGAAATACAAACTTACTGTTATTAATGTTCAGAGGTCTCTTATAACTTATGATATTACATATTATACATGACCCATAAATACTGATAAATGTGAAGATTTAAAACCCTATCACATATGTGAAAAGAAAATACACTAATAACTTAAGCTATGAGTTGATCAACTATTTAATTTAATTAGTTTTTAACTTTTGAGAATTCTTTAATTCAATTAGTTAAAAGTATCAAAATAAATAAAATGTATTCGGTTAAAAAATCAATAAAATTTGAATAAATTAGAATGGGTGTTCAGACCATCTCCTAACAAATCAGAATTGTTAAGCATGAACGTCGGGTGAAATGTTCTCTTAAATAATAAATTATTGACACATTGTCTTCCCAAAATTACAATGATTGGTGGGTCACGGCATCTAGTAGTGTACTTTAAGATAAGGTTGTGTAATCGTCTCATTTTGCTGAATCAAATTATTTAATCAAACGAAACAAAAAACTGCATCATCTTTTCTTGTTTGTAAATGATAAGACAACATTAAATTAAGTTAATTGTCATGATCAAGAAGCGGATGACGTAAAGAATATGGAAGATAATAAATAAAGAAATTTAAAAAATCTATATAATTTTTATAGTAGGTACGTGAGACACGTAAGATCTGAGGGCAAGACAGAGAGGAGTGAAGCTAAAACATGTTTTGATATGTCATTATAATGAATAATTCTGATCAAATCCACATAATTAAATGCAAAAAGATAAGAGTGCATTAAGGTGAACCACCTTTGCGGTGCACGAGTACATTCAATCAACATGTCTTTGTGCGAAGAGGCGTTTATCTTCAGACAGATGGACATGGCTGTTCTTGTAGTCATAATGGCAGTTTAAGGCCATTACGATTGCCAACAACCGCCATCTTTATATATAGCCTTGGTTGGTGCACTGGAAAGTCACTCTCAAATATAGTAAAAAGGGTTCGGCTATTTTACTAATTGGATAAAATTACTCATCAATAACAACTTTTAAATATTCTTTAATAATCACAATTTACAACTAATCTAAAAGTTGATACTAGAGAATAACCTTACCCACAGCGGTAAGTTAGTATAACCTGAAAGAGAACTCTCTAAAAACTCTCACAGTTCATAGTCTTGGTTCTACTTCTACCCACCAAGAAGGATCTGTACCTCGACTCTGTTGTCTATAGAGGCGAAATCAGAAATCTTTTTGGCTAGGTTATTGTGATATTTTCTTTGGATAAACTGTCATACTATATACTGTTATATATATATATATTATTTTTTTTGCAAAAATAGGTATTGATAGACTGGCACCAACATGACCTTGCCTAGTGCAAAAGGGAAGGTTCAAAACACCAAGACCACAAAAATTATGGATGATTTTTCCACTAAAATGTGGATAGACCTCTCTTAACTTCTAATATTAGTATTCCGGACCGTACGATGGAGTTTTATCACAACTAAATTCTGACAGTTGTCTGATCTAGTGTCGGAAGGTCAAAAAAAAATAATAATATTTTTTATTTCGATAGTAAATCTTGGAGGTACAAAACAATTTTAATTAATTAAATTAAAGGTACATATGGATAGGATATATAATAAGCCTTACTCTCAAACACATATTCTAAACAACAATAAAATTATAAGAAAGGAAAGGAGATATGCATGCAATGTAAATACAATGAAATTCTGCTTACATTGACTTGGGAGACTTAAAAAAAGGGAAAAACAACTATCAACAAATAAATTAGAATCAATTGCACCCACAAGTTCTTTTTCAATATAAATGATCATACCATTATCAAGAAACTTGTCATTCATCTTGTTTTGCAAAGATGTTTTGACAAGTTTCATTACTAAAACTACGCGTTCTACATTTGCTGTGGAAATAGGAAGAGTTAACACCAAATGAATCAACCTGTCAATTAAGAAATATTTTTTTGCCTTTCTTTTAGAAGTTAATGCTTGGCAAAACCCGGAAAAATAAGTCATTCTGAAATTCTGCATAAATGGGCACTTCATTCTTCTAATCTGCAATTGTCTTCTCAAAGAATCAACATTTCTTTGAGACAAATAACCAAGTTAGTGATTCTTAGCGAGATTGCAAATATTATCAAAGATTAATAACCCAAAATTGTTAGCATGATCCAAAGCTGAACTGAGAGTAAGAAGTTTGTAAGTTCCATGATTTGTAATTAGTTTATTTAAAGGCAAAACACTTATAAATGTATTCTTGGGTTCTTGGGAATTAGGACTCAAGAATTAGGATGTGCAATGAAGATTGAAGACCAAGACATGGAAAGGAGGTAGGCTAGAAAACTTTAAGAATTAAGATGTAAGTGCTCACATATTCATAGTTTGATGCTTGTTTATGCTCATTCATGTTGTATTTAATGTGCTAAGAGTATTTGCATGTAGTTTTGGATCTTTAAGATTACATAAATTGTATGTGTTACATGTTTGCATGTTTTTCTTAAAAGTTCAATTCCATGGGTCATCTTCTAGGGATATTTTAATCATTTTCTAAACTTATTTTTAAACAGTTTTTTCATGTAAAATATAGTCCTAAATATTAGCTAACATAGTAAAAAATTGCAAGTCAGATGAAAGTCAGACAAAGAAGTTATGACCTTTACCGTCAAAGCATGTGAAGCAAGATGAGCGTTTGTGGTGTTGACCACTGAGTCAACCCTCGGCTTATTACTGCAGCCGCGAGGTGAAGAGCAATCACTTAAGCCTCTCCAAGCACAAATGTCTTCCATCATTCCATTTGTGATCCCTTTTTCATGTTTTCACTTTTTTTTTTCTTTCTGGGATATATTTTGGACTTCCAAAACTTGATTTGGGAGGGGTAAATGTGACTTTTCATGTGTCACAAAATGTCTCATGCTCAAAATTGATTCACTATAGGATTCTTGTATCTTTTCGTATACTACTAGTATTTCATATACAGAATAAATTAGGAGTTTATTTGATAGGTTTCAAATTATGATGAAATTCAAACTTTTCTATTTTTTTTAATTAGTAGTTGAATTTATTTTCTAGAATAAATTCATTGAGAATTCTTAAAGTGGGAAGGGCTTTAATTGGTTTCTAACTCTTCTTGACAATACTATAAATTGGGGTCTTTAGTTCATAAAATATATGTGACTTTATATACACAACTCTTTGCTTTAGAATACTTTTTCTTTGAGAGCCATTTGAGAGTTAGGAATATTTAGCCTAAATTTAGAGTGTTTGGCTCACATTGCATCTAAGCTTACATAGAGTGTATCAAGTATTCTATTTGTGTTGCATACGTCATTCATTAAGCTCGTGTGTACATCAACCAATTGGTTGAAGATCAACTTGTAGCCCTACTTCTTGGAGAGAAAAAGTGGAGAGAATTCATCAACCTTGAGTGACTAGTCAAGAAGACAAGTTTGTGGTGATTATATCAAAGTCAACAGACTGATGGGCTAGTGGTTTAATCTCATGAAGAGCCAGACTTGGCGACTATATTAGTTAGATAGGAGTTAAGTTTCTAGGCTTGGCGTGCTATGAAAGAAACTAGTAATCCATATTTTAATAGTACTAGGATTTTGTTTGAAAATGGCTTCCCATGGTTTTTCCCGTTGGATTTCCACGTAAAAATTGACTTGCATAGCTTCTTTAGTTTTCTCTTCCTTTCTTTTATCTTGTTTTTATTATTTCCGCTGCTTAATTTTAACAAGATAAATAATAATAATAATAATAATTAATCTAATCATCTCCCCTCTAGGTTAGTTATTGTGTTCAAAGTCCTCCATTTGTTTTGGAAATCTACAAACTTATTCCATCAACTTTTAGCATATCTTAATTCTTATGTAATAACCCTGTAACGAGGTATGCTTGTTAGAATAGAAATTAATACTCAAGAGACCCAAAAATTTAAGATCCAAATTTGTTTATTTAGAAATGTTATGAATTGGACTCAATTAAATTGTTATTGGGTTATTTTTATTATTGAAGAGCTAGGGCCCAGAAACTTTTATTTCTATCCCAAAAATAAGTTTAGGCCCAATTGTTTTTATGGGATATATATTGCTAAGTAAATTCTCATGACTTGCTAAATAAGCCCATTCAAAATCAAGCCCGATTGTGGTTAAAAGAAAGAAATTCATTACCAAAGGAAACCATTGCACTTGCTAATTAGGTCTGGAGTGGCGATATTTCCACCCCTCAAAAATGATAAGTACACCTCTTTTGTTTGCACACCCCATAAAAAATTTAAGATTTTTTAAATTTGTTTTGAAACTCCATTTAATACCAAAACTATTATTTTCTTTTAATTTTATTGTATATATTTTTGTAAATACACCTCATACTATCTATTTTTTTTAAAAAATTATTTAACTTTTTTATTTGAATGACACGTTTGGGCACAAATACAATGGCTGCCAAATGGGCATCCTATTTAATTTCAAAATATTCATCAATGGAATCCCCATTTTTCCAACTTCTTGTTGCATTATTGTCATCACCAAATACTTAACAAAAACAAGATAAAAAACAACAACAATTAGTCATTTAAAATAGAACCCAGATGGTAAAACTAAATAAAAGTTGATGTACTAGAACCAGATGGTCATTGAGTACTTAAATCAAACATGTGATGGGCATTTGATTGAACTAACATTTTTTTATCAACTAAACAAAGGCGAACTCGTTTCTATTATCAAAGTTTGATCATAAATGCAAATGACAAAATAAAGAAAAAGTTAAGACCTTGATTTCTATTTAAATGATTCTTCAAGGCTTCAGTTTTTAGAGCTGATGAAGAATTTAGAGGGAATTATAATTCTTTATCAACTAATCAAGAAAAGTTAGATTTTGAGAGAGTAACAAAAAGAAAAACTAAGGTTTAAAGAGAATAAAAAGAATTTATGATATAAATATATTTTAATTAATAATTGATGGATGTACTTGTAAAAATATTTATCCTTTCAGTAATTTTACTCAAAAGTAATATTATATATCTAAAAAAAAAAATGCTAATTTGTGATATCCATACAATATTTGAAGGGCGGAAATATCACCACTTTTAGCATTTATGTATTAATGAAGAAAAATGATTTATTGAGCCCAATTATAGTAAAAAGCCCAAATGTTATTTATTATGAAATTTCCAAGTAAGCCATGATCTCGAGAAAGAGAGAGGAAGAAATGAAAAGAGAAAGTGGAGAAGGATTCGACCGAGAAAGAGAAAAAAGAAGGGGGAAAATGGGAAAAAATGGAAAATAAATTCCCTGAGCTTTAAGTGTTCTTTCTACCAAGATTAATTCTCATTACTATTAAAAAAATTAAATTAATTGGTTGATATATATAGAATCACATCTATTTTTTTGATTTTTTTTTTTTTTTTTAAGGATTTGGAATTAAATTTGCATGTAGAAAATTTATGTATTGCTGGCGATTTAAGGTTAAATGAGTAAATTGGAAAGGATTTACGAACAAATGAATCGGTGGGAATTTATAGAAATTAATTTGATGGAGAAAAATAAAATTTTGGTGGATAAAGTAAAAGTATGATTTTTTTTTTTCATATTTTATTTAAGTTTTGAATAACAAGGAATTTATTAGAGTAAATTATTTAATTTTAGGGACATATAATAATTGTAGTCGGTGAAATTGTGGAAGTTAAGAACAGATGAAAACTAATATTTTGGGTTATTATTAATCGTGGACAAGTATTTTCTAAGTATTGAAATTCTGTATGAATTCTCGAGAATGATATTTCACAATATATCCAACA
Organism: Litchi chinensis; assembly: GCA_019925255.1. Lineage (NCBI taxonomy): Eukaryota > Viridiplantae > Streptophyta > Magnoliopsida > Sapindales > Sapindaceae > Litchi > Litchi chinensis. The sequence goes on from CM034461.1 coordinate 35,000,200, forward strand.
ATCTGTGAGATGTGGATTGTATTAAGGACAATTCAAAAATTATTATGGGTTGATTAATTGAAAATATTATTATTTGGATTTATTTTGAATTTTGAAATTTGATGTTTGTAGGAAGTATAATACCCACACAAGGCATAGTAAAGACCACTAGTGGGATGGACCTGTTGGGACGGGCAAAAGTCCCTATGCCATGTGATTGAGGTAGAGGGAATTCTAAACTCTAAAGCAATATGTAATTTAATTAATTGGTTTGATTGTGATTTTAATATAGTCGAGTATTGTATAGTTGATTGATCTATAAAATGATATTATGTTTGCATTATTAAATCAAAAATTATATTGGTAAATTCATGAAATGTGATATATATATATATGTTTATAATTTGTATACTATTTATGGTGTATTGATTATGAAATTGTAAAATTGTATCATGGAAACATTGAAGTTGTACATGTGAAATTGATGATTATATTTTCATGTGTTGTGCTTATGGAACGATGTACTATATGTACTAAAAAAATTGTGGATTGATAAAAACGAAAAAAGATAGTTCTGGTTCTATTATGATGTAGTGTTGTTGTCAAATTTTATTCTTAGTGCCTTCGGAATGACCTTGAAAGAGGCAATTGCAACACTTCTCATACTAGACAAGATGAGGTAGCACTCTAGCACTATGTTACTTGTTAGCTAGTGCCCTTGTATTGTTTAACTTGTTTATGGAGCCAAGCTTGATAATTAAAAGATATTTAATAAATATGTATCTCCAATGCTCTTATAAATTATATATATATTTTAAAAAAGTGTCATATCATCGATGTTAAGAGATTTGCTTCTTACATGGCGTATGTATCATTTGATAGACAATAAAATTAAAAAATTATTCTCAAATGTTTTATATATTTTCATTTAATGTCTCAATGTATTTCAATTTAATACTTCCATATTTTTCATTTAATACTTTTTTTTTTACTTTTAATTAAATTTAAAAATTAGAATAAAATAATTATTAATTTGCTGATATAACTGTCTAACACATTCTCTAAAAATATGATTTGTTGATAATGTCTATTTTTGTTTTCTCACCTCAGCTTGACATTGATGAGTGATAATTGTATTGGAGAAGTTTATTTTAATTCAATGTCTATTTATCTTATATGGTATGTAATTTTTTCACAACTCATGAGAACATTAAAGATGCTCTAATCCGTTTTGAAATGGACAAGTGCAGATTGTATGCTTGTCATGGAAATGAATATGGATGGTTATTCCTAGCATTGATGCCATGGATTACGTAAACTTGTTAAAAATAATATAAAATTAAAACACAAAATAACGTTATAAAAATATGACAATTTTTTATTTTCGTAATATTTAATTATGGGATTTTACATAGTTGTGTTATTGTATATGAAAAGAAATAAAATCTAAGTTCATTAAAACAGACCTCCTTGGTAATATTTTACTATTAGGAAATAGTGCTCACGATAAAATACATAAAATAATCACCATAAGATGAGATTTTATCAATTCAAAAATCCGAATATAATCTAATTTGTTTCCATTATCAAATTAGGGAAATATATTCAATTATGATTTTGAAATACTTTCATTGACATTTTTAAGCGAATGACTTTTGTATAATTTCATAGACTTCTAATGACTTTACAGATTTATGAAAGACTATCGTAAACTTTTATAAACTCATTTTTTAAAGACTTTCATAAACTTTCATAAATTTTTACAGACTTTCACATATTTTTATAAACTAAACTTTCACTAACTTATAATATAATATAAACTTTATAAGTTAGTAAAAATCATAGTTATCATGTTAATAATGATGAAAAAATATGGCACATAAAATAAAAGTAAAGTCATCTCAATTACATAAATTGATAATCAAAACACTAAGTATTTTAAGTGTTTTATTATTCATTTTATGTCTTCTATGAAAAATAAAATCTCTAATGTCTATTATTATCAATAATCCTAACGTCGCTTCACATATCAGTAGCTACAACAACCTTTTATTAATTAACATGCTCTCTTTGTTGTTTTTAAGTCTTACGAAATGAGTTAAAATCGTCGTCTTCATTAACTAATAATGATGATCAAGATGATAAAAATTCATAAATATCGATAGACTTTTATAGATTTTCATTTACTTCTAAATTAAAAATATATTTCTTTAACAAACTTATGCAAATTATACATTTTGTAAGTTATATTTTGTTGACGTCCGAAAATGGTCAACCCAGAGATTCAACGGGTCCAGACTGCGAACGTGGTACTGAAGGGCATTAATGATATTAAATGTGTAATGAATGAGATTTAAGGTTGGTCTGGAGCAATCAAGATGAAGGAATGTTGGTGGTAGTAAATATGCAGCAATAATGGAGCAGTTAATGAAGAAAGGAGGGGGGAGAATGAATGTAAACACAAGGGTTTTTACGTGGTTCGACGACTGCGCCAAAGTCCACGGTCACTCTGAGATAATTCCGGCAGAGTGACAGTATTCTAGTATTTTTCTTGCCCTTTTTTGTACAGTAAAAACCTCCCCCATTTATAGAGGGGGGAGAGATGCAAAAGAGTGTAATTTACGCTACAAATTATGGTTATTTCAACTAATCCTGACATGAGTCATACTGCATTTATTATAAAAGTGATGATTGTTCCTTTATGCACACGCCTGCATTTATTACATCAGGAGAAGTCTTATCTTTATTAAAGGTATAGCCGTCGTATTAAATGTTCCTCGGTAGTTGTGCAAGTGGGACCGATGAGAAATCAGGGTATTAGGTGGAATTGGTGACTTGCTGCACAAGGTATTGCCTGGCGCGAGCTCCCTGGCTAGACGGACTGGGCAAGCTGAATAGGTGCCGAGGCGGGCTGAAAGAGTGCTCGAACTGTTCTGACGTTGAGCGGGCTCGCGAGCTTCGGCGAGCTCGCTGCAGCGACCTGAAGATTGGGCCTCCTGGGTCTTCATTCTTGTTCATGCTTATTGGGCCTGTGTTGACCCATTTGTCCAGGTCGAGAAAACGGGCACAACATATTTCATATCTCGATGAAAATATTTTCTTTTGACATAATGTAAATAAATAGGTGAAAAACAATTATCAAAACTAATGTTTTATAAAATTTAAACTGGTTAATTTTATGATATTTTACGAATATCAAAATTGATTACTGTATCTCAAATATTAACTAATCAAAAGTAAAATTCAAGAAATTTAATTTTGAGTACGTAACAGGAATAAAAATTGAAAAAAAAAACCACATGTATAGATATAGTTAAATAATCAAATTTAAAATTTTAATTTTTTTAATAAACCACTAGCTAAAAAATCACCAAATATTAATTATTTTTTCTTTTTTATTTGAAACAGAGGTTTTTCCTCTTATTTTTTAATATAAAAAACAAAAATTTCATTAATTAACTTCATCAATTTTAAACTAATGATATTTTTCATTTATACATTTGTAAGTTCCATTTTCATTATTTGTATAAAAGAAATACTAAATTGTTAGCTTACAATGTAATTGTTAATAATTGTTGTATTATTTATCATAAGAATAATGAGATGATTTTGATTAATATCCATTTAGACATTTTTTTTTGGTATTGTATTTATATAAATATAAATTATAAGATATTTTCCTTTCTTAAATTTATTTTACTGAAATCCAACTCCTCAATTTTGATTCAAACTTGAAATATTTTACAAAATAATAAATTGATTTCCTTTGAAAAAGAAGAGGTCTAATAAGATTCAAAACTAAAAAGCTAACAATTTGAACATAAGAAAAAAATATTGATCATTATAATTCACAATAAAATAGAAGTGATATATATATATATATATATGTGTGTGTGTGTGTGTGTGTGTGTGTGTGTGTGTGTACTTTTAAAATAAGTGAAATATTTTTATTTATAGGAGATTCAAATGTAAAAGTAATTGTGAAGTTTGCTTCTATAATCAACAAAAGTCTACAGTATTTTTTACGATGAGTGGAAGAGAATTTTTAGAGTTTGATTATTATAACTTTAACATAAAAGTCTACAAAAATCATTAAAATTTTAAATTCTATAAAAATCATTGACATTTTAAATACCGTATAATTTTTATAAACTCTAAAAAAGTCTTGATTGAATACACTATAACTTTTATAGACTTTTAAAAATTATTAAAAGTCTATATTGAATACCACAAGATTTTTATAAAGTTTTTAAAAGTCTATATTAAATACATCCAAACTTTTAAATTCTACAAAAATCATTAAAAATTTGGATTGAATACACCTCCTTTAGTTTTTTAGATGGATATTTTCTAAATAAAATAGGAAAACAAAGGTAGGAAACAATTAGATCTCTCTCAATTTTTCTAATCCATAACAACCTAGCTCCATCCAATTAGGATTTCAATTTGATTTACTTGTATATGTACATATATTACATTAGCCAGAGATTTTATGGTTAGTATGTTCAAACTTTTAAATTGTTAGGACCATTAATCTTAGTTATTTATTGTATTTAAATTAAATAGAAAAGATAAATATTTTTAGGAGAGAAAATTTAATGAATACAATTGAAAAGTTAGGATGCACTAACCATAAAAACTCTATTATATTAACAATATATTTATATATAAAAGAGTTAGCTAACCATAATGCCTTGTGCGCCATATAATAGCAAGAATCTTTTATATTTAGAAACTTGCTAGAGTCCTTATGGAATTTTTATGGATAAGGTTATCAAAAATAAAACTAAGAAAAAGTTTTTAGTTTAAGTAGAAAACCTATACCTAGACCTGATGTGATTCCTTTATTTAAAAGCAAAACTTAATTTTCTAAGCACAAAGTGATTAGTTTGATTTTTATATATTTATAAAATTTGATATGTATATGTATAGGTTGCGTTGTGTACACTAGGTGTATGTATACATTTAACCAAAAAAAAAATGCATGATTATATTTTAAAATGTGTGATTGTAATTTATTATATATGAGTATAACTAATTAAATATATGTGATTGTATTTATCACAATTAGTGAATTTGTAATCACACATGTTTAATTATGATTATATATAATAAATTATAATCACACATTTTGGAATGCAATTATGTATTTTTTTTGTTAAGTGTATGCATACACCAGGTGTACCTTTGAATGCGTCATACATATAATTCTTTTTAGTTATCATGTTTACAAATTTTGATTGTATGTCGATATACACTTCATGACTAAAGGCATTTGAAGTTATGATTAATTGATTGCTAATAGCATATGCATGTCCCTCTTATTTCAAGTGATGTGCATGTTTCCTTCCATATTAATAGTTGTTATGGGTATTTTTGGGACTACAAAACTGGACTGATAAAAGCCCAAGGAAAAGGCCCAATGAGCGAGCCCAAGAAAAGAAGTCCAAAATCCTCAACACCCAGCTCTCAGCTCCTTAGCTCTCGCAGCTAGCTACCTCTAGCTCAGCTAGCAGGATGGAGCTCTCAGCTCCTCAGCATTCAGCTCGCAGCTCGAGCTCGTAGCTAGCTACCTCAAGCTCACAGCTAGCAGTTCGCAGGTCTCAACTCGCAGCTAGCTCAGCCTCTAGCTCGCCAGCTCTCAGCTAGCTTAGCCTCCAGCTCGCCAGCTCTCCATTTCTCAGCATCCAGCTCACCAACTCTCAGCTAGCTCAGCCTCCAGCTCTCAGCTCTCGTACCAGCGAGCTCCATGCTATTTCAGATCCTAATGAGCAATTAATGTAGCATGCCTATGACAGAGTTGTTAGTAAATGCAATAAATGCTATGTCAGAGTAGTTGATTTCTTTACGTGTACATCACTCAAGTATAATCCCCCTTCCTCTATAAATAAGAAGGGGAAATTCATTGTAAAACGGACGAAGATTTTTAGTATTACAGTCACTCTGAAAGAATACATTGAGAGTGATCCGTGGATGTAGGCACCATTGCCGAACCACGTAAAAATCTCTGTGCATCTATCTCTTGTTCTTCTTCTCTCCTCTCTTTGGTGTGCTCTTTGATTGCAGGTATTGGACGTTAGATCATCCGATCGATCGATACCAAAAATCGACGTCGACAATAGTAAGAGGGGTTCTATCATTTATAATGGTTAGCATGTGTAAAGGGATTTCACTTTTGTATTTGTGAGAGTCTGCACTTTTTTGTTTTGAGAGTAGAAATAATACTTAATTTTAACAAATTCTATTAGATAGTTCACTCTTTTGGAGTCTGATTTTAAAATAAGTAAATAAATATTTGATTGTTAAATTGAGAAAAGCAAATGACCATTAACTCTAGAACATTTTTCTATATATGTATATCTGAAACTATCAACCTAAAAATATTCTTGATATTACTTATGTGTTCCCAAATCTTGAAAAGTTTATTAAGTTTAGATCGTAGAAGATCAATTATATTTTTAATAAATGTAATTAAGTTAAAGTTTGGATGAGAAGAATACGACTCAATAACCTTAATGATAAATGTATAAAAATTATATCATTGAGTTAATCTCATTATATATAGAGAGAGAGTGAGTGATTCTATCATTAATGTTTTTAACTTTAAAAAGTTATGACTAATCAATCAAAGTCATCTATTGCATTTGAATTAAATAAGAGAAATAATTTATTTTAAGAAAGAGAATGCAATAGATAAATTTTATTGGTTCATCTTAGCTTTTTAAAATAAAATATACTGATGATAGAATCACTATATATATTGTTTTTAAAATTAAGCCTTTTTTACTTTAAAAAGTAAGGACCAACAAATCAAATTCATCCATTGCATTCTCTTTTTTAAAATAAATTTTATCTCCTATTTAATTCAAATGCAATGGAGGAATTTGATTGGTTTGTTCTAACTTTTTAAAGTTAATAAGCACTGATAGTAAAATTACTATATACATGAAACATTTTTCTATTTATATTTCAAATTATCAACCCAAAAATATTCTTGATATCACTTATGTGTCCCCAAATCTTGAAAAGTTTATTAAGTTTAGATCGTAGAAGATCAATTATATTTTTAATAAATGTAATTAAGTTAAAGTTTGGAGGAAAAGAATACAACTCAAACACATAACCTTAAGATGAAAAAATATATATATTATCAATTAAAATGAAGTCGTCTTTCCTAATATTAATTAACGTCATAGAGAGGTCAGCTTGGATCTCAAACAACATGAAATTTCTAATATATATTATGCTCGAAAGATCATAAGTCGGTCTAAAATGATGAACCATAAAATGCTACAGAGAGCTAAGATCTGCTTCCTTAGAATTAGATACATCACCCTGAAAAGCTCTATAGTATTCCTAGTTTAATTTTTAAGAAAACTAAACTATAACTGTCTACTGATATCAAAACCCCGAAATGGAAAAAACTAGAGAAAACTAGATATCCACATACTTAAGGTTATGTGGCACATAATTTTCTCACATCTAGATATATCACAGTTCAAAAAAACAAGTGTGAATGCATCCATCTTAATACCAAGTATGAAAAATGCAATAAATACCATACTTGGTCAGTAAATGCTGACAAAAATTTAATGCAAGGGTTGGTAAATGCATTGAATCGTATGACAAATTAAATGAACGATAAACCAATGAAATGCAAGCTTGTAGATTTTTTTTTTTTGACTTACTGGTCAGATTACTATTGAAAACCGCTAAGGTATGATTTTAAAGCACTATCAGAATTTCTGCTCTCAAAAATAGGAGAGGGCTAACCATACAAAGGTGGAAAAATTACCCACATATTAATAGAACTTTAGTGAGTTGAACTTATTACTTGAAGGTAAGTGATGGGTAAATTGGGTTTTACCGTGGAACTAAACCGCCTTCCTCTGCATGTACAATATGTGTGTGTAACAACCTAACATTTCAAGAAATCAAGCTTTACTAATGATAAGTGAGAAATTAAAAAGCAACCTCTTGAAATCAACAAGTTTTATAGGTTGCTTCATCGTTTTCATGCACATTTTCAACCGCCTTAACAACAATTGCTTCTTTCTTTAATAAAATCCTTTATCTTCTATAAATACATAAAAAAAAAAAAAAACAAAACAAACAAAAAAAAACAACAACAAAAAAACAAAAATAAAAAACAAACTCACTTGCAATCCTAAGAGCGTTCTGCTATGGGATTAAGTTAAAATTACTGGTGGTCACATGGACCGAACGCAATCTATCTAACTAAATTTAAAATTGATTTTAGTTTGTTTTGCATCGTTACTATTCAAAACATAAAAGTTGTATTCAAATTTATTTAAGATTCTTTCTTTAATACCTATATGTAACTTAGTTATAATTATATGGTTCATTTTGTTACATTGGATTACAAGGGAATGGGATTATTACAATCCTAATCTCTTATTTAATTTATTGGGTCGCAAGATTAATCTTACTAGCTAGGCCCATCTAGTCTCGCAGCTAATGAAACTTGCGTAGCTGCAAGATTATTATTATTATTATTTTAAAAAGTTGTTAACACCAAAAAGTGGTAATAGTGACTCAAATGTTAACTTAATGGATCAAGAAGGACCAAATCGAAAAGAATGACCCTCGATTTGCATGCACTAAATGACTTGAATGAATTTTACCTCTCACGCGAGGGAAAGCCTGTAAAATAAGGTTAAAAAAAATAAGAAATAAAAGATCAAAGGCAAAGTTGGAGTTTGCCCTAGCGATCTCACTCCGATGCTCTAGTCAAAATCCATTCTCAAGCCATAACATATTCTTAAACTAAAAAATGCATGAGTTTTTGAACTAACATTAAATTTTTAAATAAATTTTTTTAGTACCGTTAATGAATTAAAGTTTACAAAAGCAATAGTTTGGAAACTATATGGTTTTCGTTTGCATACTGTAGTTTGGGAATAATGATGTTGCTAAAAAGCTCCATGTTAGCTCAATAGTTCATGCTAATTTGAATGCTTTAAAAAATAAAATGAAAAAATAAAAAAGAGCCCTTAAAAATCATCTGGTGGAAGATTATATATATCACTCTCCCTTTTCCATCAGTTTAATCCAGATTTGTCATTATTAATTCACCTAAATAAAACTCACTAATTTTTAGCCTGTTCATCACATTAGCATGGACAAGATTAGCTAGGCCAAAAGTAAAAAAACTATGAAAGATGAGTTACGCTACTGTTATGGGCGGCTAGAATTCAAGGTAGTATAATAATGATGTGGGACGCAAGAATGAAAAAAGTGATAATGACATTAAGGCTTTTAGGTAACTATAATCAATGTATTATCGCTGTTGGGCTGGATGCAATTATGTCAAAAAGTTTTTCTTTGATTAGTGTAAATAGTAATTGATAGGTATATTTCCATAATATGATAATTTGATGGAAATGATACATGGATGCTTTTAGTATGTAATGTGAAAGTACAAATAAACTAGAATTTGATAAAAATAGAAGAAATGAAAAGTTTTACCTTTTATTTAAAAAGAAAAAGAAAATGGTTTACATTCTTTTGTTCTCAATTCAATTTAGAATCACATTTGTCGGGCTTACATATCATATGAAGCTTTCAAAATTAGATTTGACTACATATCCCTTAAGTTTCCCTTCTAAATTTACAGTGAGATTTTAAATTAAATTGCACGCAATTATTATCATAAGTGAGGAGTGATAGTAGGTACTGTCACGTGTCAACCTCAAGTCTTAAATACTATAGTTGGATCATTTCCTATGAGCTTAAGCTTTTGGCTCTTTTGGGTTTGATGGTAACTAACGAGTACCTTGGCTTCTCATCTAGTGTTTTTTTTTAGGTCCCAACAAACTTTTAATCATCCATTTGATGTCAAGTTTTTTTTTTTTTTCTTTTTGGTTAATTTTTTTAAAGGATTTTAAGCCATCAACTCATCAAGCCCTCGGTACCGACATGTATTTCTCTCTGTACATTGTAGTTTTAGAGAGCTTATAAATTGTGCGCACTGGCGGACCCAGTGCATGACCAGGAGAGACACGTTTCCTTCCTGGGTTTTTTAAAAGTTTTTTTTTTATGAAGATCTTGTTAAGTTTTTTACATGTATCTTTTGCTTTATTGGTTGAAAAAAAAAATTATCTTTTTATCTCGGGTTTTTTTAATCATCGTCTTTATTTTTTTTCATATATATGTTTTTCTTTTATTTACTGAAATTATTGAAATATATATATATAAAATACCAAACAAATCTCTTTACTATAAGCAAAAACAAATATATTTACAATTTTATTCAAATATTATTACTCTTTTGCACATTTTAAGTATAATTTTTATAATTTGACTTAAAAATCTAATTAATAAATTATAAAATTTTATTTTTGAAAAAAATTATAAAATTTTAAATTTTTTGTTACGTCTGATTTCTTATTGGATAATCATGATTTAAATGCATTTATCTCTCTTTCTTTTTTTTTTTTTTAATAATTTGTTTGCATAATTTAACTATGTTTGCAATCAATAATGTAATAAAAAAAAATTCTACTAAAGAGATATATGTTTTTTTTTTTAAAATCTATTTCTTTCAAAAACTTAATTTTTAATTTATTGATGTTGACAAATACACATCATTTAAAGATAGATTTGAACCCCCAAAAAAAAAAATTTGATAAACCTAACATTACTCTATTAAATATATGAAATTCCATTAAGTCTCGACAATTGTGCTTACTATATTAAACTAAGGGGTGTGGGAGACTTACTATACATATAAACTAATACAACAATTTCAGGTTTTGAGGGAGTGGAATACGACTCCAAAACACTTCCTTATAATAGAGATATGATAAATATATTACTATAATAATCTTATTTCGTTCTATTTTAGCGTTATTAAATTTAAACAGTATGGTGAAAAACTGAAAGTGCTATTAATAGGTAGAAATAGTCTTCTATACATAAGATGTCCAATCCCTAAAATTTTAATATAAAAGGAAAATATGTTTTCTTTATATTTCTAAATTAACACTTCCATAGATATTTTTATAAAAGGATTTGACTTTCTTATTAGTTGAACAACCTTATCTATTAATAATAATTCTTGAATATTCTTCAATAGGATTTAATTACCTTAACTAACTACTAACATTATCTATAAATTGTAATCCTTTGATTGATTATGAGGGTATTTATTGAAATCAATTAAACAATTATAATTTTATGAATAAAGTTAATGGTTAGATAAAATAATAAAATTTTATTCGATAATTATTTTTATAATATATTTAACAGTGATTATTGACCAGTAAACTCATTCGTAGTGAAGAAATAGTTACTTTTGAAAACGCGCTTTAGAAATTGGACATCAATGCGTGAATAAAATGGTGAAAATGACATGCAACAATCATCTTTTTCCGTTAAAAGGCAACGACAATCATCTCATATCTTTTACATATATTTGATCTTTTACATATATTTGCTTCTGGTAGAAATATTTGTTTCTGGTAGAAGTGGGGAAAGGCCATAGTCAATGCGACAAAAGGTTTTTGAACTTTTTGGTGGTTGACAAAATCCAAAATCATCCTCTGTCATCGTATCTTTTTGTTTGCTTTATGCCTTTTAGGATTTGTTGAATCATCAGCATCATATCATCGTTGAAATTGTTGCATGGTTGTTCGTGACCGTCTGATTAGCCAATTTAACCACCGTGTTTTATGGATGCTCTTGCTGAGGGGACTATTTTTATGATACCTTTACTTCGATTATAAAAATCAGAGTAAAAATCGAAATAATTTAAAATTAAAACAACTTGAAATAAAAATGATGTATTAAAATTATAATAAATTATTTACTTCAACTACAAGAATCAGAATCGAAATCAACAATATTCTCATAGAGTTATTTACATTACTTTCAAATCAGAATGAATTAATTACAAAAATATCTTTTATTAAAATTATAGATTAATTACAACATATAAAATTATGTTTAAAATGTAATATCATCTTTTTATCATATAACTCATCATAATAGACTAAAAAGTTTCTTAATAATATTATTGTAAGTATATTATGTATTTATTTTTTAAAGAATATATTATGTATCGATATTCTATATCAAATTATATTTTTTTTACATAAAATATTATCTAAAAATATGTTTATAAACTCACATGGGATCCAAAATTTTATTTTTATTATGAAATAATTTTAAAGTAAGTAAACATTATTAATTATTCATATTATTTATTCTTATTTTATAATCTATCAAGTAAACACACCATTATTGTCTTTCTCCTCTTACGATAAACAAGCGGGCAAAGTTAGAACTTTATATGTCACTGACACTGAGAACACCAGTCAACACATTTATTTTGTTCATAGATGAAAATAGACTAGATTGTGCAATGAACTCCTCCCGTATGCTTTGTGTCTCATCGCTCATGAATTATGTAAATTAAGAATTTTTTATCCTATATTATTGAAGTAAATTGAATTTCTATATCACATATCCCATATATTCTTCATCACCAATTATTGAATTAAACTAAATTTCTATGACTTATGTGATATTATAGATATTTTTTTAGTAAAAATTTACAAGGTGATGGGAAATCTTTTTAAATTAATAGTTATAGATTTGTTGGGGAATATTGATATCAAAAATTATTATTGGTCCAGCAATTTACTCCGACACAACCATATCTACTTTCGCAACACGGAGAAAAATACTCTCCATACACAATGGGACTCAAACCCCACCCCAAACGTAAATGGAAAATGCATTAACTGCTCAATTTATGAATGATGTGCTTTCTTACATAATACAAATATTTGATCATGGAAACCTGCTGTAGTTGAAACAAATATCTGTGGGTTCACGCAGGTGTGAAACTGCCAATCCCTAAACCTTTCTACAGCGGAAGATTTTATTCCAAGGTTTCTTTCACAACAACGATTAACCTTAAGAGGTTGAACCATGAAACTGAAAGTGGGGTGTGAATAAAAACTTTGCGAGGTTGAACAAAACTCTATTTATTATACAGGAAACAATTTTTTTATGACTTCTGAACACAAAGTGATTTTAGTATGTTAAGGTCGAGCAAGAGTGGATCGAAAAAGTATTTTTCTAAAAAGATATACACAAAAACAAGATATTTAAGTTTATATATATATATATATATATATGGCGCATTCTGAAATGTAATCGTTGTATGTATATATTTGATAAAAATAATACATAATTATATTCTAAAATGTGTGATATATATATATATATATATGTGATGGGAATCTTTAAAATGATTTTGAGCCGCTGAGACGGTCATACTCGAGTCACATGCGGTGTATAAATATGAAGACAACTTTGGTGGAGCCAGCGTTCACATGTCCCCCGATAGTAACCATCAATCCTCCGATTTCTAATTTACAATAGTGCTCCACAATCATGGAAGAGAAATAAAAAGAAAGTAAAATAAAATAAACGTTTTCTTTTCATTTTTCTCTTCTTATCCAATTGAATTTCGGTTGATGATGGCTATTTGAAAATGACTTTAGATGGTTCCCGATTTATCTTCATAAATTGGAAAGATATATAAAGGATAATTTCTAATAAGAGTTTGTGTAACACCCTCCTCTCGATCTTCGACGTCCCAGACATTGAAAACCGAGGTGGAGAATGTTTCGACATTTTCATGATTTATTTATGAAAATTCATTTATTAATTTAATATAATTTATTGAAAATCCGACAGAATTTCCCCTATTTTATTGAGAAACCCAAAATTTTTAAAACTTGCATAATCAAGGAAACATTTCAAATATATTTTTCACTTTCTCGACTTTCATCACCGGACACCCCGTCTGTTTTCAAATCACTTCAACACACAAACTAGTATAACAACATATATTTTCTCATCTATATTTTCCAAACAAAGTAAACACAAATACTTTAAAACATTACCTCAACTAGTTTTCCTATCTTTTTGAGAAAACATTTAGAACTATAATTCAAATTTATATACATTAGAATTTACAAGGTCTTACACACATATGCATTTAAATATACAAAAATGTAAGTTCGTAAAACTTTATTTTAACAAAAATATGTGCATGCCAAGGATTACTACCAAAAAGATTAGAACTTTGCTGTGACTCTGGAAGTGTAATGGAATAATCTTCTTGTCAGACTCTCACTCTCAGCTCACATCAACTACCTGCGCGTGGAAAATCCAACGCGTTAAACAAAATAGCTCAGTTGGTATACACAAAATAATATTAATCACAAAATCCTACAAACATAATATATAAATTATATCACAATTTCAAACATAATATATCCAACAACACTTTTTGAGCACATATCTTCAAGATAAATCATTTATTAGTTGTTATAATATTGTAAGAGCCTTTCGTAACTACTGTCACGATACCATGGATCGGCAACGGGTTTCACATATCCCTCCGGCATCGGACATTCGGTGCCTACCCGCTGGAGCTCAACATCATATTCATATCGATTTCAAGACCGAACATTCCATGCCTCTCAAGGTCCGTTAATCACATCGGTATATAAGCGAAACAGCGCAGTACTACTAACAAATACTCTATTAGCATGCCAACTACCAATCTCCACCTACTAATGTACAAGTTTACTTCGACTCTCGATATTTTCAATGACTACGAAAATTATTGTTCTCGATTAAATTTTTATAAATCACTTCATTATCAAACATTTTCATTTACTTTCACGTTTCGAAATCTTTTGAAACCTTCCTCTTGGCCCTTACCAAAGGATTATTTCGCCCTTGATTTCACAATAAAAATTTTATTACATAATTATATTTGTTTCACATTTTCACTTGGCTCAAAGAGGTGATTTTTGAATTTTTCTCTTCGAAATCATCATTCATCACACATCTCATCACAACATGATATAAATAGCATATAAATATAAACGAAACGATAAAAATGTCATTTAGTTTCTCTATTTCTTCAATTTCGACCAAGGGATATATTTTTCGAAAATTGATTTCGTCTTCAAAAGTTATGTCACAAATAATTTTAATATCATTTGTTAGACACGTAAATAAGCTTAAAAGACGAAAATACCCCTATACTCTTGTTTAGTGCAATTTCAGACATAAAGAGGTTTTTAAACGAAAATGTTATTTCATTTAGTTTTAACCTGTAAAATCCCTTCCATCACCATCCTACCAAGACATATCATGAATAACAACTCATCACATAAAAGTCACATCATCACAAAGTTTCGAAACAAAATATTAAATTTTAGCTACTAAAAAAATTAAATTTTGAAAATAAATATATATAAACCTTTTTGAGCCTTCATTCACACTCTTTAGCACTCCAATTAGAAGTTTAAAGTTTCTCTTTACTCTTATTAGACTCCCTATGCCCTAATTGATCACCTAGGGTTTGAAAATCACACTTTAAAGCCATAAAAAGCAAAATAACTTAATTAAATGCAAAACGCACTAACTACTCATGCCTATGGATGTCTCTACATGCTTACTAATCCATTTGAATACAAAAAAAAATCAGAAAACAACACTTACCTCATTTTTAGCACTGTAGATCTGAGAATATAACTTAATTTTTAAGGGGTTTTTGCAAGAAATTAAGTTATAAATGGGTGAGGGACATAAAAGCAAGAAAATTAGTGTGTTTAATGGCTTGAAAAGAAAAAAAAATTGAGAGAAAAAGTAGCAGGTCTGATCTGCAGCAGAGGAAGGAAGAAGATGCTGAAATTTTTAGATTTTTTTTGGCCCTTTTTATACTAATCTATTTCTTAAAATTATACTTTGACCCCACACCTTTCTAAAATTCCATTTTAGCCCAAAAATCTTGACACACGCCCCTCTCCTATTGGACAACAATGACAACTCACCATTAATAAATTTCCATCATCAAATCTTTCCCATTAATATCCTAATTAAATTCTTTTTCTAAAAAAAATTACTTTCAAACTAAATTATTAAAGAAACTATTAAATTTTCTAACAATTAACTATATTATTTCACTAATTATATTAATTATTAATAAACTAAATTTTTAATCCCATTTAATGCAATTATATTCTAGATTTAATAATATTACTTATACGGAAATAAATATTGAGATATTACAGTTTGAATATCTTATTAGTTGAATAACCTTATCCCATAATTATATCAATTGAATTGATTGTAAAGGTAGTTATTAAAATCAATCCAATGATTATTGAGTTATTGTCCAAGATATCTCTTTTAAATTTACAAATGTTTTTTATACCTTTTATAAAATTTATCAAAAACCTTTGTAAAAATAGTCAATAATATTAGAGAACATACGCTAATCAAGAATTCTTACTAAGGAAAAGAAACTTAATTGTGATTTGTAATTACAGTGTTCACATAAAAATGTTGGGAATAAAATTAGGTGAACTTATAGGCAAGCAATGTGTTAAGGCCATGTTTGACACACCACACAATATATAATTAGACTGATCTGTATATGATTGTATTGCACGATAGAGGATAGAATTAACTTTAGTACTATACTGTGTTTAATATTGAATAGTACAATGACAAGGATTGGCTAATCTAACTTTATATTTAAATTTAATATTTATAAATGAGTTTGGCTATTGTTGTAAGATTAGTTATTGAAGTCATTCCAATGGTTGTATGAAAAAAGGTACTGACTTCCTCAATGATGGAAAAGGTCGCGCCTTCTCTTACTTCACAGAAGATGCCATGAGAGTGAATAGATTGTAATGCACTTTTATAGATTTATTTTAAAGTTTCACGCAAGAAAAGTCTAACAAAAATAAGAAAGAGAGAAAGGAGAAAAGAGAGAGACACAACAATTTTTATGTGGAAACCCATTGGGAAAAATTACGAGAGTAGAGAACCCCTCTAGCTATTTTCGAACAAAACCCCAATATTAAAAGATGAATTACTAATTTTTTTCATAGCACACCTTGCCGAGAAACCTAATCCCTATCTAACTAATAGTAGCACCAAGTCTCGCTCTTCATAAATTTAAAACCACTAGTTTGTCAATTTTCTAAATTCGCTATAGTCACTTTGAATTCACCTTCTTGATTGTTCACTCAAGCTTGTTGAATCCTTCCCATTATTCTCTTTGAAAAGCAAGGCCGTAATTGATCTTAAATCAATGATGATCAATGTATGCATGTAAACTTGAAGAATGATCCATGCACTCTTAAATAGAATATTTGATTGAAACACTCCATGTAAGCCTAGATGCAATAAGCACTCAACTCTAAAAAAACTAAACTTAAAACAATAAATCTCATAAACTATGAAATCGAAACACAAAGAGCTTTCATGAATTTAATGAACTAATTATAGTGTGAACTATGAGAGTTGAAAATAAATTAAAACTCTTGATAACCTAAGACTTACAAATGAATTTAGTTTAGAAAATAAATCAAAATAGAAATGTAGTATTGAAAATTTTTAGTTAATCCAAACATGTTCAGCTAATAACAATCCTAAACATTTTCATATATGAACTGCTAGTCTTATAAAGAAAAACTCTAAGAATCCTAAAGGAAATGGATTTCATAAATGAAATGATTCACGACTTTTAATGGGCATGTTTAATCTTCCTAAATCAAGTTTTAAGTGTCCAAAATATTTTAGAAAAAAGAGGAAGTGAAAATAAGAAAAACAAACACAAAACAGAAACACAAAAGAAAATCATGTGGAAGGGGAAACTAAGTAATTGTTCGAGTGGTCACCGAATGATCTATGACCATTGGCTCACCGCTCGAGCAGTCACCCAGCGACCATTGCTGTTATATCAATAATTATTATTATTGTTTACTCATTTGATCTATAATTTATGTTATGTTTTTGAGTGAAATTGGTACTTTTATTATGCTTGTGTTTTTGTGTTTAAATTTATGTTAAGACAAAAAGAGACGAAATTGGTAGATTTTCGAAATAAATTTCAGTGGAGTAAAAATGGAGATCCAGCCTGAAGAGCTTAGGGTGCAATAATTGTGTCTAAAATAAGAGGAAATAGAAATGAATTTTAACATGAGTCAAATATGATGCTTTCATTGTCTTTTATTGGAACAATTAGCATTAGAGGCCTTGAATTCCTTATATAGACTAGAGAATCCATTCACCCTTGCTTTTCTTTTCTTTTTTTTTTTTTTTTTTCGATGTGGGACTAGGATCCCCTTTCATTTTGCAATTTCTTAACAATTTTCACCTTAGCTTAATAAAAGAAGCATCTGCTGCAACTACGATGCAATCACTGTTTATACCGATAATCATAATTCTTAATTTAAAAAACTATTATACTCTATCATAAAAAAGCACACTCACTTAGAATTCGTAAATTTCAAGGATTTTACTTTGACGCTTATCGAAAAACTTGATGAAAATTTATGGTGCAACTTTTGTGTTTGGATTTATTGGAAGTTTATCAACTATCAACATACATTCCACCACACACCTTAAATCAATGTCAAATCAATGCCCTTATGCAAGTATTGATTTGCTAACAATAACGTATCCTCTTCCGTGGCAAAACGGACATACCCATGAAAATGTACTCCTTACTTCTCAAAGAAAATCACCATTTCCCATGACGAGAGAGACACTATTAACTTCTCACTCAAAGCCTTTTGCCACACTCGATCCACTTTAATAATTTTTCTATACATACCAAGATTGTCTATACATCCAGCAAATTGTATTCTTTTGGAGTTCGTCTTCCAGTTGCTCCCATTTCTAGTTACTAATGTTGTGTCTTATGATGAAATGCAACCTCTACTCTTTAGTTTTCTCTTCTCAAAAAGGAGTTTACCAATAACTTCTGTAAAATTTAGAGTCTTCTTTCCATATATCAAAATAGATTTCATCTACTTATAGGAAGATGGAAGAGACAATATGAGCTTAATACTTCATCTTAATCTTTAATCTCAACTCCAATAGTCCCCAGTTCAGAAATGATACCATTGAGAACACTTAGATGATTCGAGATTTTCGAATTTTCGTCTAGACGTCCATTATAAAATTGTTCCTTCAGATGTAATTGATTTGAGATGTCTTTTGCTTGATACAACCTTTTAATTTTCTCTCAAATTTCCTTGGCTGTCGATATTCCATGCACATTTGTAAGAACATTTTTGGGTAAACACAGACAAATCAAACTTATAGCTCTTACATCCAAATCTTCCCAATCTTCATAATTTATACTAGACTTATCAAAATCTTTGTCTTTGCTGCAATCATTGTTGAAAACAGAGTTTGGTTCTCCTTCAACGTCTTGTGTAACCCGAATTGTATTAGTGTATCTTTGACTTACACTTACTACAAACCATAATTGATCTTTCCAATAAATTTCTCTACATTAAACCTCACTGGGTTTGAAAACTTTGATATAATAACTGTATACTGAATAGTGCACGTAGTACATGAATAATATACTTGGTAAGTTCTTAGGAAAGAGAGATTAGTTATAATAGACACACTTAAATACCAAGTCTTTTTTAGCCAGAACCTTTTCTAAACATACACTTCATCACCAGCACACTTATTATCAACAACCAAGAACAATTTTTTTCTTATATTGAACATCGGACAATGCTGTAACTTCAGAGCATACTAGGAATTTTCTAAAGATTCTAACACCTTAGCAACCAGGCTCTAATACAATTTGTTGGGAAAATTGGCTTCCAAAACCTCCCTTAAAAAACTGTCTTATATATAAATATCATAAATAATAGAGAAATAAATTAGAAAATAATAACAATCACTCAAACACAAGAATTTACATGAAAAACTCCAAAATAGGAGAAAAATCATAGCCTTTAGAAAGAAATCCATTACGTGAAAATTTTTTACATTCATACATACTATTTTTCCAAATCCTACGACCCCAATATACCTACACATTTTAAAGGATATATTAACTTATACCCTTCTATAATCTAAAATAAGAGGAAAAAAAAAAAAACTAGAATCAAATACAATGCTTTAAGTGTTTTTAACAGCGACAATTAAAAACAAATGCTTTGTACTTTTTATATAGGTTTAAGAAACCCTTCACTCTTACTTCTTTTTGGATGTGGGATTACAATCCGCTTTTATTTTTCCAATTTCTTAATACTCCATGCAATTCTATGGTTTCAACATGAATCCTTCAATTCAACCCCTAAAACACTTGTGGTTTTTTCTTTTGTTAGCTAACGCATAAGACTATATTTTTATGAAGATACTGCTTTAAAAAAAAATTTAGAAATGCTCAAAATGCTCTTAAAAGCTGACTCTAAGAATTGAACTTCTAGGAAAGCAAATAAGTTTACAAGAACATGAAGATACTCTCGTGGGTTCAAAACTATATGCAAATATTCTTAGCACATCAAATACAAGTAAACAAACATGGAAACACATCAAATCTAGATTGATCAATGTCATGCAAGCGCTTCATCTTTAATTATTTCTAACCATTTTTTAATCATATTGTCTTAACTCCTTGCTTTTCAAATTTCTTTATAAGTCTTCAATAACTCACTCCAAAACCTAAGAAGCTAAAGAGTATATTTAAGGGGTATTTTGATATGAAAAAAGCCAATTACAAAATATAGACCTAACAAGTCTTAACGTATGCTTGCAATCTTCCTCCATTAGAGATGGACCATTATAAATTTGTGCTTGAGAGAGGGCCATTTGGCTTTGAAACAACATGAGTTTGACTATTTTGTTGCAACTGGTGTTGGTTTCGAATGATGAAGTTTTAACTTGTTATTTCAATACCTAACAAACCTTAATGTAGATGATGGAATTAATTAAAAGAGAGTCTTAATAGACAAGAAGACACATTCAATTATAATTCAAGTAGTTAGTGTTTTTTCTCTTCACATTTATGATTAAGTTTGAGTCTCATCATGTTCATAAACCACCACTTGTGGATGGTTTTTCTCTCCTTATAAGAGTAGATTTATAAGTCATTACATATAGTATTTATCAACATATCCCAACCATGGTTCTAAAACCCACTTTGCGCTAATCGTTGAGTGCTACTCGACTAGCAACCTAGCATACTCGGAGAGCACTATTTTTTTTTGAGGGGAGGATGGTGAATTATAATTTTTGAAGTCTAAAAGTATAAACTGACATTTTCATAAATGTTAGGGGCTATGACTAAATTGTTCTCACCATATTTAAAACTTACCATGCGATCAATAACTCTCTCAAACCCTTATATTCTCTCTCTTTCTCTCTCCCTATCTTCTCTCATCCTTCTTCTCTTTCTGACATCACTGTCACCATATCTGTTTAAGTTAGCTGTCGCTGTCGTCATCACCGTTTTGAGATCATGGACTACTATCATCACTTAAGCTAAAGTCAGTCCCTCTTCGTCATTATCGACCATTTCAAATCTCATTCTCTCTCGTTTGCATAGCTGATTGTTCAAGTCTCCTTCTCTATCAGTTCAAGCCTCATTCTCTCTCCTTTTGTATCGTCAACATCTTCCTTCAAGTTGTCATTGTTGTCTCTTTCCTTCAAGTCACCGCTGAACTATAAGTATGAATGGGGGTTTCACTCCTTATTTATCTAATTTTTCTTTTGTGTATGTTGTTTGTTTCTTTATGGTTGTTAGATACTTGTTGGAAATATTAGATTTTGACCGATTTTTTGGTAGCGTTTGGGATGATTTCCAACCTACTTTGTGATGGTTGAACTCACCGAGTCGGCCAAGTTAGGCTGAGTTGGATAGAGTATCCACCTTTAACAAGTAGGACCTTTGATTTGAGGGTTTTCAAATCAGCATAGTACTAATCAGCGAAAACACAATGGGAACTCTGCGAAACTCGCTGAATTTTTAAACAATGATCCTGACATATTTTTAACCATTACTCTCAACAAACTTTTAATCACATTATAATTATATTAAAAAAAAAAAAAACATTGGAGAGGGGAAAAGAAAATTAAAATTTGAGGTATGCTTTGACATAAAATAATAGAGAAAATTACTTCCGACCTACCTATAACTTTAATATTCACAAGCAGATAAAACTTTTTGGTTTATTTACAGTATCCTCCCATAAACTAATGGATTGACTTCCTTGACCATTAATGCATATGTTTGACCATGTAAAAGATATTAAAAGATGAAATTTCCTTTAATAAATTATTTTATTTTTCTTTTAAAATAAATTTTAAAAGTTTAAAATAAATTAAAAATAAATTTTATTGGATCTCCATTGTCCATCTGAAAATGGACAGTGGAGATTAATTTAAGGAAAACTTTTAAATTTTAATGAAATTTCTTTTTTAATTAGATCTCCACTGTTTTGAAGATAGATGGTGGAGATTAATTTAAAAAAAAAATTAAAAACCAAAACTAAAAAAAAAATAATAAAAAATAAATAAAAATAAAAGATGAAGAAATCTTCATCTTCATCTTCATCATGAAATAAAAAAAAAAAAATTGGAAAAAAAAATCTTGAACCAAAACACCAACAAAGCAATCGTCTTAAACCAAAACAATCAATTGAATGTTCATCTTCAACCAAAACACCAAAAGAATCTAACCAACTCTAGATGAAAACCAGTAGCAAAAAATAAAAAACAATCAATCAAAAAACATCAAAATTCAATTAAAAAAAAATCAGAATTGGGTTCGAGAAGAAGAAGAAAAGACGAAGGAGAAGTAGAAGAAGAGAGAGAAAGAGAGAGAGGAGAAAGAACCGAACCTAATTCTAGGTTCGATGAATTGGGTTGGATTATCGAGCCCAGTAATCGAAATCAAATCCAAAAGTAGGTTCGATAATCAAACCGAGATTTGGATTCGATTAGGTTTGAGAAGAAGAAAATAAAATAATAATAATAATAAGAGAAGAAGAAGAAGAAGAAGAGAAGAAGAAGAGAGAGAGAGTGGTTTGAAGAAGAAGAAAAAGACCAGAATAAACAAAATAAGAAGAAGAAGAAGAAGAAGAAGAAACAGAGAGAGTGGAGAGAGACGATGAGCGTTTTTTGTTTTTAATTATTTTTAAATTTATTTTGATTTTTAAAAATTTTTCTCAAATTAATCTCCACTTTTCATTTTGAAATGAATTATGGAGATTTGATTAAATTATTTT
>CM034461.1:35023786-35045019 GCA_019925255.1 Litchi chinensis
TGATTCCAAAATATTTTCCAGATGAACCAACTGTTATCAGCTCTGGTACTTTCGTCTGTCGCATCAAATTCAGCTTATTTAATATATGAACGAAACCAATCACAGTTCATGCACACAATGATACCACTACTAACAAAAGCAAGACAACCAAGTAAGTAATGCAAATCAAAGATGAATAAAACAAGTTAAGAACGTAAGGGGACCTCTGCCAAGGTGACTCCACCAACGAGGCGGGACTCAGTCAAGTTACACTTGCAGATTTGTCCATGGAGAGTAGTCGGTTTGGACTTGCTCTTTTTGCTCATAGTTTGTTTTGTATCTTCAAGAGACAAATAAGCGAAAAGGTTAGGCTGGTTTTCATTGCTCTCGAACAAGGACGGAATCACCTGAAAATGAAAATTAGATCAACAAAAATCAGCCGCTGTTTCAAATAACATATTTGTTAAACTAACAAAAGGCACTGCATTCAACTCACCATTGAATAAACTGGCAATTTGATATTGATCGTCTTCAACAACTCGGGCACCGAAAAGTCCCAATATCTTATGGTGCCATCGAGGGAGGCGGTCCAACAATAGCAGAGAAAGCTATTTGCAGGAGAGGACGCCGGTACAACAATCACCGATGTGACGGCAGCTGTGTGACCCTCCAGCGACGCTACCTAAACCCAACAGAGCAAGTCGATTATATCAACAACGGTAGAAACTTAAAACAATAAAGCGAAAATGAAATTTAAAAAAAAAAAAAAACAAGTACCTGTAAGGCGGTGGCAGGACTGAAGATGGAGACGGTATTAGCCGTACAAAGGAGGAGTCGTTTAGAGTCATTGGAGAATACCGGAGGAGACGACACGTAGCTTCTTCCTCCTCTCATCATGTTTGTTATGCCTGGCGGTTTCTGTCAAGCCTTTACCTTTTGCCCAGGGTTTTAGAGATGACACATACAATTGTGGGGTTTTGACTTTGGGATAATCCTAAAAAGCCCCCTAAAAACGAAAATAACCTCAATATGTCTCAACTTTTAAAAATATTAGTCAAAAACCCCCTACCATCAGTCAAAGGCGGTTTCCATCTAGATTTTAAGTGATTTTGGGACATGAACACTAAAAGACCAAAATACCCTCACCTTTTTATATTTTAAAGAAAATAAAAGAATAAAAATAATTAAAATGATTAAAAATTATAAAACTGACAAAAATTTAAAAATAAATAAAAAATACAAATGAATAGTAACTATACCAAATAAATATAATAAATTTAAATTTTAAAATTAATTAATCATTAAAAACAATTAAATTTTGAAAAAAAAATAGAGGTATAGACCCTAGTAGTGATCTCCACCATCCATCAAGGTGGTGACTAGCGGAGATCCCATCTCCATTTTAAAAAATAAAAATAAAAATTAAAAAATTGGTGAATAAATTAAAAAAAAAAACTAAAAATAGAGTTTTTCTAAAAAAGAATGGAGATCCAATATTCAGATTGGATCTCCACCGTCTATCTCATCAGATGGATGTTGAAGATCCAATCTAGATATTAGATTTGCATCCACCCAGAAGAATTAAAAAAAAAAAAAAAACAAAGAAAATGGGAAAAAAAATCTTCATCATAGTCAACCTAAAAACCCTAAAAATAGCCCCAAACATCATCTTTCATCATCAATCAATCTCTCAAATCAACCCACATGAACCTTAAACACATGAACTTCCCATATCATAAGTGAACCCTCATAAGCTCCAACAACGACATCAAATAACAATTAATACAAAACCATAATCAGTTCCGCAACACAAAAAAAAAAAATTCACAATTCATCATAAACCCAATTAATAATTAAATAAAAAATCAATTAATAACTAAATTAAAATTAAAAAAAAAAATACATTTGCTTGACCACCACCAAACAGCCCCCTAGAATCAACAGCTTTGTCGTTGTACTCACGTCGCCACCAGACCATACACCGATCTTCAACAACTTTAAGCACTCCATCACATGAACCATCATGACCAGCATTTGTTGCCATTGTACTGACGCTACCATCAGACCGCATATCGATCTTCAACAACTTTAACCACTCTATCACACGAACCATCGTGACCACCATCCATTATCGTTGTACCTACGTTGCTGCCATTACCGCTAAAAACTTTGGTTCTCTGAATAGTGTCACCGTTGTTGTTGTTATACTCAGGCCGACAGAGGAGAGCTGAATGGAGAAACAATGGCCATTTCGATTTTGAGTGGAGAAATTAAGGAGATCTGAGTGGTTTTTCAGATCTGACAACTTCGAAGAAGAAAAAAAAGAAGGAGAAAAAGAAGAGAGAGAGAGAGAGAGAGAGAGAGAGAAAGAGAGACAGTGGGCATTTCCCGATTTGGAGATTTTGTTTTATTTAGTTTTTTAATATTTTTTATTAATTTTTATAATTTTTTGATATTACACGTGTCACATTCTTAATGGTCTCACTAAAACCCATTTCTAGATTCAACCTTAATTGATTTTTTTACCCCTAGATTTCATAGAACCATTACTTTAATAACCAATTTACTATTTCAATTGACGGTTGGATTCTTTTAGCTAATATTTTCAAAATCAGTGATGATTTGATATTATTTTCAATTTCAGGGGTTAAATTGATAATAACCCTTTTGACTTTTGATAACGAACTTGACTATTGGTATGATGTTGTTTATTATAGTTTAGAGCAAATTACTCGCGACTCCTCAAAGGTATGACATTAATAAGGTGGGAATGAAGTTTCGTTTTTGTAACAAAGAAGCCCAAGACCGTTAGTGCGACGTGGTCAACATTAGTTTGACTAAGAGTATTTCGTCAATTTGTTGAGGTGATTGGTGTGCAGATTATTCTATAATGATTCATATCACAATTAATGAAGAAGAGATATTGTAAATAAAAACAATAAAAAAGAAAAAGAAAAAGAAAATAATAAAAAAGTAATGGAAGAGGGGCCAAAGAAATTGAGTTGTTGTATTTGTCTTTGAAGTGTCATCTTGTTCTTTTTTATTCTTTTTGTGTTCATGTCTATGTCTTCCTTTGTTTCTATCTGCATTCTTCTGAAACCTTTAGCATCAAACACTTAAAACCTAAAATCAAAACGAAACCATGTGTGTGTTTGTGTCCTTGTGTCCTTATGGCTTTATGTTGCAATAAACATAAACCTTGACATAACTGAAGACAAAACAATTGTTGTGCTTCGAATGGGTGAAAAGTATAAGTCTGTTACTTATTGATGTTCTTGTTGTTGTTGTTGTTGTTGTTGTGTTTAATAATTGGTTTTTTGTTGTTTCTACTTATTCTAAGATAGTAATATTATGTTATTACTGTCTTATGTTATTCTGTCAACCTTTTTGTTTCTTCATTTTTATTTTAGTTTTGTTCTTCATTTGTTGTTATTGTTGTTGTTGTTTCTACTTGTTGATGTTATTGTTGTGTTCGATAATGGGTGTCATTCCAGTTACGGTTTGTAAGCATCCAATGTCCTTCGAGTTACGGTTTTTGTTTTAATTTGGTTTGATGATGTTGTGTGTTTGTAGCATAAACTGTTGACGTTCGGAAACAGCCAACTCAGAGATTCAGGAGCCCAGACTGCGAACGTAGTAATAAAGGATATTAATGGTATTAAGTATGTAATAAATGAGATTTAAGGTTGGTTTGGAGCAATGAAGATGAAGGAATGTTGATAGTAATAAATGTGCAATAGTAATGGAGCAGTTACTGAAGAAAGGGAAGGGAAGAATGAATACAAAGACAAGATTTTTACGTGGTTCGATGACTACACCTACGTCCAAGGGCCACTTTGAGGTAATTCCAGCAGAATGACGGTATGCTAATATGTTTAAACTTCTTTGGTACAGTAAAAATCTCCCCTATTTATAGAGGGGAAGAGATACAAAAAGAGATACAAAGAGTGTTGTTTACATTACAAATTATGGTTATTTTCAACTAATCCTGACATAAACCATACTGCATTTATTGCAAAGGTAATGATAATTTCTTTCATGCGCACGTCTGCATTTATTGCTTCAGGAGATGTCTTCTCTTCATTAAATGCATGCCGCCGCATTGAATGCTCCCTGGCAATTGTATAGGCGGTTCCGGCGTGAAATCAAGGGAGTTGGTGGTTCTGATGACTTGTTGTATAAGGCATCTTCTGGAGTGAGCTATCAATCTGATGGACCACTCGGGGTAGTGGGATATTGGGTTGGACTAGAGATGAGCTTGACCTGTTTCTGCAGCCCGCGAGCTCCCTAAGCTCACGAGCTTGATGGGGCAAGCTAGAGGCCAGGCCTTCTGGGCTTTTAGCTCCTGTTCATATCTGTTGGGCTTTTATCAACTCATTTATCTAAGTCGAGAAAACGGGCATAACACAAGCCCCCAAGCTCTCAGTGCGATCTGCGGACTGGAAGCTGATTCAAAATGCATTTGGCACCTGTTTATGAGCTCTTGAGGCGTCGCTTCATTCTCTGGCCCGTAACCGTTGACACGTGGCGATTATGCAGGTATCTGAAACTACTAACACGTCTTGGGCTGTGCGAATTAAATGCACGTCTTGTAACTGACATTGCATGATGATAAAGGATCGAAGCCTACGCCTAACCGTCAGATCTGTGACAATTACTCCTTTTGTTGGATCAAATGGCTAGGGGGAATGGGCCTGTGTCCATATAAATCGAATGTCATTGTCATCTTTCATTTTTACTTCTTCGAAACGAAACACAGGCACTTCTTCCCTACCGTCTTCTTCTCTGCTTTCTCTGCATTTTCTCAATAACTTCTCTCAGAATCACCACCTTAGAGCCCAAACTCCACCTCGAGCACACACAGTAAGTTTTTTGACTTAAGTTTTCTGACTTTGCTTTTCACATTTTGATGGTTTCTGGTTTTTTAACATGATTCTTGTTTTCTGGTTCTGAACTTTGAACACCACGTGTTTGCCTCACATTTAGGAATTGTTCTGCTTGTTGTTTTATACCGTGTTTGATGGTCGGAGTGGCTTCACTGCCAATGGGTTGCAATACTTGTCTGTGAGAATTTTTTGTGCTTGAGATTGAACATTAGGTATAGTATGGCCCTTATTGTTGCTGTTCATAGGCTTTTAGTGTTTGGTGGCGAGATTCTGGAACTGTTTGATAAGGTGTCTGTAGCAATAGGGTTAGAAATTTTAATATTAAGAAACTCTATTTTTTACCTGGTGGGTCTGCGTTCTGGGCCCACATTGCTGGTGGTGCGATGCGTGACCTGACGCATAGGGCTATGATTTAGGAACTCTTTAAGCTCGCTAGGACCCATGTGCTTTCAATGTTTTGACATCGCTCTTTCCTGTTTTGTAGATGTCAGACCGTTCGCGTAGGGACCACCGGATAGGTGAAGAGGCTTCCGCTTCTGATGAACAGGTGGAACAGTGGGTTGGTACTTCACAAGGCGAGAGAGCACCTGGGGGACGAGCTGGGCCATCGGTTTCCTATCCTGTAGATGAAGGGAGAGCAGCTCGGACACCTTTTTATCACAACGCTTCCAACATAGATCTCCCGATCTTACAAACTTGGGCTCGGAACTTTACCTTCCCACTTGGCTGCCAAGCTAACATGCTGGACAAGGACAATCATGCGGCCTACCCACCCAAGGGTTTTATAGCAATAAGCTCTGAACACATAAAGTATAGGTTCAGGTTCCCTGTCCACAACTACCTGATTGACCTGCTGAACGATCTTAAGTTGGCGCCTTCTCAACTGATACCCAACTTTTATGTCCAGTTAACTTCCTTGGCCGTTATTTTTATCAAGAACGGGTTTAGTCCTCCTACACCTCGCATCATTCGCTATTTGTACAGTTTCAAAGGGACTAAAGGGTGCCAGGCTGATCACAAGGATAGGATGTATTACATTTAAGCCCGTCTTTCTCCTTATAAGCAGTACTTACCTAAGAGCAACATCAAGTCCAATGTGGGGGACTATAAATCCCATTGGATTTACCCCACTTGCTTTTCTTTGTACAACCTAAAAAATCGATCTTTTGTCTTGGAACCAAATGAGGGTAGATCTAGCTCGCTTTTTTTTTTTTTTTTGTTACTTTCTCATACTTGTCTTGTAGATACTTCCGCCAACAAGATAGATATTACTAACGAGGAGACTATGACCTTGGAAGCCTTCGCAGCAGCTAAGAGAGATAGCGACGACTCGTTCCCTTCGAGCTCCGAGCTACAAGCTTGCGGTCTAGCCTCTGCATTTGATCGTGTGCCCCTCGATATACACAACGATCTCGGGGTCTGCGGTCAAAGGAACGAAGTTCGCTCAATACTCGATCTTCCTCTGTCTTTTGAGCTTGAGCCATCCTCAGCTCCTGGGGTCAGGCCTTCCACAGCTCCAGAGCTTGAGCTTCCTTTTGAGTCCGAGCTTCATCTAGGAGGCGTCTCAAGCTCGTCTACGAGTACTTCTTCCGATTCCGATGAGATAGACAGGCTGATCTTGGATGTCCCTCCAGTCCGTGTTGTACCCAGATATGTGGAGCCAGAGGTCGTAGTGTTAAATGGTACTCCACCAGATACCTCTCAACGGATGTCTCATCGAGCCAACGTTGCAGCTGTTTCGTAGGCTAGTCAGGCTGCAGCACCCAGGAAACAAACCCCCAAGGCAAAGGGGCAGAAGAAAGTTGGTCCTTCAATAGCTAAGAGGGCCAAAACTCCTACAAGGGAGAGTTTGACAGCACTAGAGCCAGAGCTTGCGATAAGAGACAAAGGGAAAGGTCTAGCCGAGCCCTCAACCCCCAAGCGTCACAAGGCAGCTGAGGTCGCGAGATCGGAAATGGCTGTAGTTGGCGAAGGTCCAAGTATCCAAGCCCCAGGGCGGCCAGAGGAGCCTCAAGAGTCATCATCCTTAGATCCTTAGCTGCAAGCTGGAATGTTGACAGAGATGCGGTATCTTGATGATTTCTTAAAACTTGTACCGCGAATACTGGAGAACCAGACCCCGAAGCTTCACAGAGAGGATTTTTCTGATCCAAGGCTGGCACTCTATGCAGCTCGACATTCAATGTTGGTAAGTAGACTCGCCTTCCTTTTAGTTTATGTTTCTAACTTGAGCCTTATATATACTCCCTTTTGTAAATGAATATGGTAGTGAAGAAGTTACTGATGGAGATAAATGAGCAGCATAATGAGAGGGTAGTTTTTAGGGCTACTGAAGAGGAGTTCGAGGAGGAGAGAAGGAGGCTACAAAATGAAGTTGGTCTCCTCCGAGAAGAACGTCAGCAGCTCGAGAACAAGCTCAGGGACGTGGACACAGCTTTGTCTCAGGAGATAGCTCGTGGGAAAGTAGCTACTCACGAAATTCGAAAGGAGCTGGATAGAACCAAAGATGAGCTAACTGTTGCTGTGACACGGGCTAATGCTGCTGAAAAGAAGGTTAAAGCTTCTGCAATTAAAGCTAAATGTGCGGAGGCGAGAATTGATACTGCAGTCAGGAGGGCCGAGACTGCTGGAGAGAGGGCTGAGGCTGCTGGAGAAAAGGTTGAGGTTGCAGAAAGAAAGGCTTAGGCAGCAGAGAAGCAAGTCAGCCAGATACAGTAGCAAATGGATGCACTCAAGGGTGAGCTTGCTAAGGCACATGAGGAGGTTGTTCGAGAGGAGGGACACACCCAAGCTCGGATTGCACGAGAGAGAAAGAATGTTGTTGCGGAGACTGAGCACGCGTTTTTGTATACGATCTTACGGCGCCATCTGGACATAGACTATTCATTCTTTGGGCCGGCTGCGATGACATCGATTCGGAGTTTCATGGAGCAAGTAGCTAGCGCTCAGGGCCCGCAGTAGGGTGGTACCTTCTCAACCCCTCCCATTAGTCAGCCAACACTTCCAAATCTCCAGGCAGACCTAGTTTCAGCCCCTGAAGGTCCTTCAGTGTCCTAAGATCCTCCTGTCGCAGAGACCTCAGCAAAGTCCCAATTGAATCTTGCTCCATTGGACGCACCTGCCAACACTTAAATAGATTTTCAGCTTCTTTTTACTGGTCTTGTAATCCTTGGTTTTTTCCTCCTTCTGTGAGGGCTTTAATTTTTACTTTTTTTTTCACCAATTTTTGTATTGCATGATGGGTTTCCAGCTCGAGAATGCTATATATGTTTTTCCTGTAATTTAAATTTTGATAAGCAATGGCATGTATATATAGCAAATATGATTGAACCGTGCTTAACTGTTTATAACGAGCTATTGTCAAAATCATCTAATAAACATGTTATACTCAAGATCTACAAACAAACCATAATCGTGATAATAGGTTAGCTCATAAGCTTATAACTTGCAATCAACCCAGTTGCATGCCAGTATATGATAACACATTTTCGCGTAATCGTGAAAGTACTTACAGCTCGTGAGGAGTGCTCACTCAAGCATGTTCACTACGCCCAGGTTCTTAAGAGCTTTCAGTAGCATTTTTCATAACTTTGATGACTTCAGCCCGTTGAAGCATTTAAGAGACATCAATGTGATTTGAGAGCAATCCCTTGTATGGGAAGTCCCTCTCGCAAGGTTGCGAGGCAATTTTGAGATTTGAGAGTCGTAGCACCTCTCGTAAGGTCGCGAGACAATTTTATGATTTAAGAGTCGTAGCCCCTCTCGCAAGGTCGTGAGGCAATTTTATGATGAGCAAAACCCTAACATGGGTAGCCCCACTCGCGAGGTCACAAAGTCATCCTTTAAGTCACGCTCCTGACAGACCTTTAGCAGGAGCTACTAGTTGCGCCTTTTGTGAACTCTTTTGAGTGATTGGAGGTCCCTAGTTGAACCCTCTAGGGTGCTAAGATTGCAACCCTTTCCACGGGTGAGACCTTTTGTACCTTTAGCGGGCCCCATGTAACGCCCTCTAGGGTGCTGACAACAACCCCTTCTGCAGGCGAGACCCTCATTGCAGCTCCTTCCATAGGCAATAGCCTTTCAAAGTGAAGTAATAGAATTTCCAGATGGTCCCCTTCAGAGCATGCAGATGGCAACTCCTTTCACGGGTTATATCCGGATAGTCTCCCCTTTCATGGAATCACCTTCAGGGGAGTCTATAATAAGTATTTCTCTGAGCAATATTTCCGGAGTATGGGGGTAGCAAGTTGAAGAACATAAGAATATAAGATAAGGTGGCTTGCGGATCGCGAGGTCGCTATAAAAGACTTTGGTGATGATCCTTCCTTTATTTGAGTAAGATGCAGCTCGAAGATCGCAGAAATCTGGTATGGCGTATATAATAATCGAGCTCGCTGATCGTTGGTGTGAGGTTCCACAGAGTAATCAATATTAGGAGATAGAAGATCAGTTGTGGGAACGCCTCATTAACACGCATAATCGATGGATGCGTTTACTAGATACTTAATAATTTTAGTGGGCGTCTGTGCGCGAACTCTGGGCGTGAATGATTCTTTATATAATTAGTGAAGATATCTTCTATGGATGACGTATATTATATGGCAGTTCGCCTCATAAAAGTGGATTCTGGCAATCACCGATCCTTATAACAATAATAATACTTGGCCCACTGGATCAGCTCGTTTTCTGCATTGAATGTTTTACAAAGGACAACAAATTAAGTGACATCACTATACAGGCAATCATCAAAATGAATAATGTACAAAAGTTCTAGAATGAGCTGACAGTTTTAAGTGTAGTAAGGGCGAAGATGTTCTGCGTTCCAAGCCCTTGGGAGTTCAGATCTGTCCATGTTGGCCAAGTGATAGGCGTCATTCTCGAAGTTCTCCTTGACGAGGTAGGGGCCTTCCCAGTTTGATCCGACTGCTCCATCACTTGTCTTGCGAGCTGCAGGGAGAATTAGCCTCAGGACTAGGTCATCTACCTTGTAACTTCAAGCTTTGACTTTCTAGTTGTAGTACCTGGCAACCCTTTGTTGGTACACTGCTACTCTGAGGCGAGCTGTCTCCCTTGCTTCTTCGATCATTATTCTCGACATGCATAATGTATTTTAGTAAATTTTATTCTTTGAAAATAATATTTTTATATTTTAAACCAAAATAAATAAATAATAATAATATGGTTTCTAGATTAAAAAACCAATTTGGTTTGAAACTAGATTGCCAAAACATCTCCATATCTTGACAAATTGTTGTTAAACTAGATTGAGTAGCAATGTGGATTTAAAATGGATTGAACGATATTACAGTTTTAAATTAGATTTTTGGCTAGCAATAGCCATGAAAATACCTGGCCATGGAGACCCATGGATCTATACTATAGATAGAGACTACAAATCTTCATCAATAGTGAAGATCTAATTGAATTTCCACTAGACTAGATGGATTTTTTAAATATATATATATTATTTTTTCCTTTTTTTAGTTTTGAATTTTAGTTTATAATTGTTGATTTTAAGTCAAAATCGTTTTTAATATCCTAAAACAACAGTGATATGTATTAAATTTTTAGTGGTTGAAGAACTAAATTAATTGTTCATTTTAAAAGGTTCAACAACAAAATGGCACTTTTATGGTGTGTATTGTCTAACTATTGTTAAGGACAAGATGATCTTTCCATTTGTGTTTATCACAACTGATCACTAAAGTCTAATTCAAAGACTAAGTTGATGAGTTTTATAAAACTTTAGAGATGTTGGGTTCAAAAATGAATTCGTGGTTAAAAAAATTATATGTCAAAACATAGAGATTAAAACAAAATTTACCGTAATTTTAAACTGTTAAAGACATTTTTCTTTTAATTTTTCTATCACAGTTGACCATTAAACTTTAAGTTAGAGAGATTAAATTGATGGGTTTTTTAAAACTTTAGGGATGACGAATCCAAAAACGAATTCATAATTAAAAAAAAAAAAAAAAAAGTTATACAATATCAAAACATAGGGATTAAATTGAAATTTATCTTTTTTATTATTACATGTAAAGCGGTGGCAGTATTGAAGATGAAGATGGTATTAGCTGTACAAAGGAGGAGTCGTTTAGAGTCATTGGAGAATACTGGAGGAGACAACACGTAGCTTCTTCCTCCTCTAATCATGTTTGTTATATGTAGCAGTTGATGCAAAACCTTTCCCTTTTGCCCAGCTAAGGTTTTAGAGATGACATAGACAATTGTGGGGTTTTGACTTTTGATAATGAACTTGACTATTAGTACGACGTTGTTTATTATAGTTTAAACTAATAATACTACGTTGAAATGTTTTTACAATAAAAGTAAAAGGCCTATAATTTGTTTCTTTAATAAAAAATATATCTAATTTAATTTTTCTCAACTAAATTTAGAGCGAGAATTAATTACATTTATATATATATATATATATTTATGTATGTATAATATAATTATTTATATTTATGCAACAAGATTAAGTGAATAGTAAACTATTATCAAAATTTTTGAACTTTACAAAATTTAATGGACAATTTTTTTTTTTTTTATCTTGAAAATTGTAAAGTAAAACAATCTAATGATAAATTTTCTAGAGCTTATTTTATTAGTGTAAGTTTTATTATATTCCTTATATTTTAACGTTGTATGACTTTTTTTTTTATCTACAAATGCAATTATGGATTCATCGTAGTTTCATAAACTTATTTATTTGGTCTCACAAGTAAGACGTTAGTTAGCTTTAACAAAACGAGCATTATTCTCGACATGCATAATGTATTTTAGTAAATTTTATTCTTTAAAAATAATATTTTTTATATTTTAAACCAAAATAAATAAATAAATAATGATCTGGTTTCTAAATAAAAAAACTGATTTGGTTTGAAACTAGATTACCAAAACAGCTCCATATCTTGACAAATTGTTGTCAAACTAGATTGAGTAACAATGTGGATTTAAACTAGATTGAACGATGTTACAGTTTTAAATTAGATTTTTGGCTAGCAATAGCCATGAAAATACCTAGCCATGGAGACCCCTGGATCTATACTATAGATAGAGACTACAAATCTCCATCAATAGTGAAGATCTAATTGAATTTCCACTAGACTAGATGGATTTTTTTTTAAATATATATATTATTTTTGCCTTTTCTTAGTTTTTAATTTTAGTTTATAATTGTTGATTTTAGATCAAAATAGTTTTTAATATCTTACAACAACAGTGATATGTATTAAATTTTTAGTGGTTGAAAAGCTAAGTTAATCGTTCATTTTAAAGGTTCAACAACAAAATGACACTTTTATGGTGTCTATTGTCTAACCATTGTTGAGGGCAAGATGATATTTCCATTTGTGTTCATCACAACTGATCATTAAAGTCTAATTCAAAGACTAAGTTCTTGAGTTTTCTAAAACTTTAGAGATGTTGGGTTTAAAAATGAATTCATGGTTAAAAAAATTGTACGTCAAAACATAGAGATTAAAACAAAATTTACCATAATTTTAAACTATTAAAGGCAATTTTTATTTTTTATTTTTTGTAAATTTTTCTACCACAGTTGACCATTACACTTTTAGTTAGAGAGATTAAATTGACGAGTTTTTTAAAACTTTAGGGATGACGAATCCAAAAACGAATTCATAATTAACAAAAAAAAAGTTATACAATATCAAAACATAGGAATTAAATTGAAATTTATCTTGTTTATTATTACTTATAAAGCGATGGCAGTATTGAAGATGGAGATGGTATTAGCCGTATAAAGGAGGAGTCATTTAGAGTCATTGGAGAATACCGGAGGAGACGACATGTAGCTTCTTCCTCCTCTAATCATGTTTGTTATATGTACCGATTTCTGTAAAATCTTTCCCTTTTGCCCAACTAGGGTGTAACATCCCGATAATCGCTTCCGTATAAATAATATTATTAATTCTAAAATATAATTGCATTAAGTGGGATTAAAAAATTTAGTTTATTATTAATTGATATAGTTAATTGTTAGAAAGTTTATTTTGGAAGTAATTTTTAGGAAAATGATTTAATTAGAATTTTATTGGGAGAGAGTTGATGAAAATTTATTATTGGTGAGTTGTTAGTATTGTTTAATAGGAGAGGGGCGTGTGTCAGAATTTTTGGGCCAAAATGAAATTTTAGAAAGTTTTGGGGTCAAAGTGTAAATTCGAGAAATATGTTAGTATAAAAAAAGGCTGAAAATCTGAAATTCTGCAGCTCATCTTCTTCTCTCTCGCCAACAGAGTTGCTGCAACTTCTTTTCAATTTTTTTTTCATTTTCCAAGCCAAAATTACTCAAATTTCTTCTATTTAAGCCTCTATACATATCTATAACCCAATTTCTTGCAAAACCCCCTAAAATTCAAGATTTTTCGGATCTATGGTGTTTAATGGAGGTATGTGCTGTTTTGATCAAATTTTTAGGGTTCAAATCGATTTTTATGCATGTAAATGCATCAATAGGCATGAATAATTAGTGGGTTTTGCATTTAATTTAGTTATTTTGGTTTTTATGATTTTAAAAATATAAATTTTAAATTTTAGGTGAAAAATTAGGGCGTGGGGAATCTAGTAAGAGCAAGGAGAAGCTTTGAGCTTCTATTTGGAGAGCTAGAAGCTTGATTATAAGCTCTAAAAGGTTGGTATACACTTATTTTCGAAATTTATTTTTTTTCTAGTGGCGAAAATTTATTATTTCGTTTCGTATCTTTGCGATAATATGATTTTTATGTGATGAGTTGTTATTTATGATATGTATGTATTGGTAGGATAACAATGAAAGAGATTTTATGGGTTAAAACCAAGTGAAATACCGTTTTTGTGTAAAATCCCCTTTAAATCCGAATTTGAATTAATTAAGGGTTATGGGTATTTTCGTTTTTTGTAAATTTATTTACGTATTTAACGAATGATATTAAAGTGATTTGTGAAATGACTTTTGAAAACGAAATTAATTTTCGAGAGTTTTACCCCTTAGTCGAAATTGAAGACATAAAGAAATCAAGGGGTATTTTTGTCGTTTTGTTTGTATTCCCATGCTATTTATATTATATTGTGATGAGTTGTGTGATTAATGATGGGTTCGAAGAGAAAAAAATTCGAAAACCATATTTTGAAATCAAGAGGAAATGAGAAACGAATGAAATTGTGTAATAAAGTTTAATTGAAATTGATAATTTTCGTTATTAATAGAATTATAGAGAGCCTGAGTAAACCTGTACATTGGTAGGTGGGGATTGGTGTTTGGCATGCCAATAAGATATTATTAGCAGTACTGCACCGTTACGTTTATACATGATATGATTAACGAACTTTGAGAGGCACCGAGTGTCCGGTCCAGAAATTGAAACGATTGTGAAATTGAGCTCCGGCGGGTAGGCACCGAGTGTTCGATGTCGGAGATAGATGTGAAATCCGTACCGATCCATGGTATCGTGACAGCATTTACGAAAGGCTCTTATGATATAATAATACTCGATTATGAATTTGAGTGGAATATATGTTTTTGAAATACATTTTATACAGTTTTGATTGGTTGTTTGAATATATATTATATGGAACGTTATTTGTTTTTATGAAAAGATAATATGTACATGCTGTGTTTATAAAATCCTGTGATTTCGATATGTTATGTTAGTGGGATTTTGTGATTGATATTATTTTATATGTATACCAACTAAGCTATGTTAGCTTAGCGCGTTGGATTTTCCACGCGCAGGTAGTTGATGTGATCTAAGAGCGAGAGTTCGACAAAAAGATCATCATCAGTGCGCTTCTAAAGTCACATCAAACTCCAATCCTCTTAGTAGTCATCTTTGACATGTGCATATTTTTGTTACATCAAAGAAATGTTATGAACTCACATTTTGCATATGTAAATGCATATATATGTAAAACCTTGTAAATTTTAATGTATATAAATTTTGAATTATGTTTTTAAACGTTTTCTCAAAAAGATGAGAAAACTAGTTGATGTAATATTTTAAAGTAATTGTGTTTATTTTGTTTGGAAAAATATAGATAAGAAAATGTATGTTTTTATGCGAATTTGTGTGTGTTGAAGTGATTTTGAGACGGACGGGGTGTCCGGTGATGGAAGTTGAGAAAGTAGAAAATATATTTGAAGTGTTTCTTTGATTATACAGGTTTTAAGAATTTTGGTTTTCTTAATAAAATAGAGGAAATTCTGTCTGATTTTCAATAGATTATATATATTCAATAATTATATTAAATGAGTAAATGTATTTTCGTAAATAAGTACGGAAAATAGCGTTCGGATTTTCAAATAATTATATTAAATTAGTAAATGTATTTTTTTGTAAATAAGTATAAAAAAAAAAAAAAAAAATCGTAACGTTCTCCTCTTCGGTTATCAGTGTCCGGGACGCCGATGATCGAGGGAAGGGTGTTACATAGGGTTTTAGAGATGACACAGACAGTTGTGGGGTTTTAACTTTTGATAATAAACTTGATTATTGGTACGGCGTTGTTTATTATAGTTTCAACTAATAATACCACGCTGAAATATTTTTACAATGAAAGTAAGAGGCCTATAATTTTTTTCTTTACTCAAAAAATATATATTTTTTAATTTTTCTTAACTAAATTTAGAGCGAGAATTAATAACATTTATTTATTTATTTATACATAATACAATTATTTATATTTATGCAACAGAATTAAGTGAATAGTAAACTGTTATCAAAATTTTTGAATTTTACAAAATTTAATGGACATTTTTTTTTTTATCTTGAAAACTATATAGTAAAACAATGTAATGACAAATTTTCTTAAGCTTATTTTTATTAGTGTAAATTTTATTATATCCCTTATATTTTAATGTTGTATGACTTTTTTATCTACAAATGCAATTATGGATTCATCGTAGTTCATAAACTTATTTATTTGGTCTCATAAGTTAGACGTTAGTCAGCTTTAACAAAACGAGCATTATTTTCAACATGCATAATGTATTTTAGTAAATTTTATTCTTTAAAAATAATATTTTTTATATTTTAAACCTAAATAAATAAATAAATAAATAATGATCTGGTTTTTAGATAAAAAAACCAATTTGGTTTGAAACTAGATTGTCAAAAGATCTCTATATCTTGACAAATTGTTGTCAAACTAGATTGAGTAACAATGTGGATTTAAACTAGATTGAACGATGTTATGGTTTTAAATTAGATTTTTGGCTAGCAATAGCCATGAAAATACCTGGCCATGGAGACCCATGGATCTATACTATAGATAGAGACTACAAATCTCCATCAATAGTGAAGATCTAATTGAATTTCCACTAGACTAGATGGATTTTTTAAATATATATATATATATATATATTTTTTCCTTTTTTTAGTTTTTAATTTTGTTTATAATTGTTGATTTTAGATCAAAATAGTTTTTAATATCCTAAAACAACAGTGATATGTATTAAATTTTTAGTGGTTGAAGAGCTAAGTTAATTGTTCATTTTAAAAGGTTCAACAACAAAATGACACTTCTATGGTGTCTATTGTCTAACTATTGTTAAGGACAAGATGATCTTTCCATTTGTGTTTATCACAACTGATCACTAAAGTCTAATTCAAAGACTAAGTTGATGAGTTTTATAAAACTTTAGAGATGTTGGGTTCAAAAATGAATTCGTGGTTAAAAAAATTGTATGTCAAAACATAGATATTAAAACAAAATTTACCGTAATTTTAAACTGTTAAAGACATTTTTTTTTTTTCTATCACAGTTGACCATTAAACTTTAAGTTAGAGAGATTAAATTGACGGGTTTTTTAAAATTTTAGGGATGACGAATCCAAAAATGAATTCATAATTAAAAAAAAAAATGGTTATACAATATCAAAACATAGGGATTAAATTGAAATTTATCTTTTTTATTATTACATGTAAAGCGGTGGCAGTATTGAAGATGAAGATGGTATTAGCTGTACAAAGGAGGAGTCGTTTAAAGTCATTGGAGAATACCGGAGGAGACGACACGTAGCTTCTTCCTCCTCTAATCATATTTGTTATATGTAGCAACTTATGCAAAATATTTCCCTTTTGCCCAGCTAGGGTTTTAGAGATGACATATACAGTTGTGGGGTTTTGACTTTTGATAATGAACTTGACTATTGGTACGGTGTCGTTTGTAATAGTTTAAACTAATAATACTACATTGAAATGTTTTTACAATGAAAGTAAGAGGCCTATAATTTTTTTCTTTTCAAAAAATATATATTTTTTAATTTTTCTCAACTAAATTTAGAGCAGGAATTAATTACATTTATATATTTTATTTATTTATGCATAATCTAATTATTTATATTTATGCAGCAAGATTAAGTGAATAGTAAACTATTAGCAAAATTTTTGAACTTTATAGAATTTAATGGACAATTTTTTTTTTTATCTTGAAAACTGTAAAGTAAAACAATCTAATGACAAATTTTCTTCAACTTATTTTTATTAGTGTAAATTTTATTATATTCCTTATATTTTAATGTTTTATGACTTTTTTTTTTTATCTACAAATGCTATTGTATATTCATCGTAGTTTCATAAATTTATTTATTTGGTCTCATAAGTTAGACATTAGTCAGCTTTAACAAAACGAGCATTGTTTTCGACATGCATAATGTATTTTAGTAAATTTTATTCTTTAAAATAATATTTTTTATATTTTAAACCAAAACAAACAAACAAATAAATAATGATTTAGTTTCTTAATAAAAAAAAACCAATTTGGTTTGTGTCGACGTTGATTTCTGATCGACGAGAGTTCACAGTCCAATACTTACAATCAATGTAAAGCCAAACAGAAAACACAAGAAAAGAGTAGAAGGCAAAGAAAACAAAAACAACACACATGATTTTTAACGTGGTTCAACAAGTGTGCCTACGTCCACGACTATTCCTTCCAATAATTCTGCAGAGTAACAGTATATTATTTATTTTATATGTTACAATGAATTTTAGTCTCTATTTATAGAGAAAGAGACATTATAATTTAAGTTGAAGTAAAATAGGAAAAATCTCGCATTAACTGATGGGTAAATTCCTAATGCACTAATTACAATAGGTCGCATGCAAGTATATACGATCATAATGTAATATAGTGGCAAATCAAGGTCGTTCTCACAAAGACAATTGCTAATTTTACGTACCAATTACCAAAATGGACTGACAACAACTTTATTCAAACTATCAAAACTAAGGAAAAAATTTAATTAATTGAAAATATATATTAATAAAAATAAAGAAAAATCAAATAAACAAACAAATTAATTTATGGAACCAACAGCAGATGAGTAAATCTAAGAAACAATTTCACATATTTATTTAATCAACCTATTCTCATTTTATTTACACAAAATAATCACTTTTATATTGTATTTAATCGGGTAACTCTAGATTAATTATCAGCCTCTTTCGAATGATCAAGTAATAATACCCAAGATAATTAATCTACT
The DNA here is from genome assembly GCA_019925255.1 of Litchi chinensis. Lineage (NCBI taxonomy): Eukaryota > Viridiplantae > Streptophyta > Magnoliopsida > Sapindales > Sapindaceae > Litchi > Litchi chinensis. The sequence goes on from CM034461.1 coordinate 35,042,141, forward strand.
ATATGTCTATGCAAATTAAATAATCTTGAATTCATTAAGTTCAATTACCCACATATGATTACACAATCCCTACAGGTATATGTCTATCCTATATGGATTATGTCATTCTATTGACGTCTAACACATGATACATTTGTCAAACGCATCATAGTCACAAGATCTATCAATTAATAGGTCTTATTTAACTGATAGCATTAAGTTCCAATAGAACGAAATACAAATATAAAAGAAAATAAAAATTAATTAACACAAAAAATCATTGAATAGGCGATGAAATAAATTGGCTACATTGTAGCTTTAGAAATTAAAATTAGTTCGACATAAAATAGAATAACACAGTGCATAAAATTAAAATAAAAATATTTGACATTGAAATAATCAAATAAAAAGATGAAATAGTCACTGTGTTGTTCTCTGAGATGCTTCTTGCACTTGAATGAACTGGAGTATGTTGAATTCTAGCAACGTTGAGATTGTCTACAACTCCATTCCTCTCGAACCCTCTCTATTGCCGTCCAAAGGAAATAGAAAAAAAAAAACCTAAAAACCAAAACCAAGCCAAAAGCTCTCCTCTAAGCATGAAAAGAATGAATTTATAGGAGAAAAGAGAGAGATTTTTTCTAACACAAAGTTGATTTTCTTGATTTTCTCTCCATTTAATTCCATGATACTCTCTCAATTTAATTCCATGATACTCTCCACAAAGTACCATAAATAACTTTCTTGAATCTTCTACATTGAATACCATAATTTTCCCTTACAAAATCATCAAAGCTTTGACTTAAATTTCCTAAAATAAAATATCATCTTCCATGCATTAAATTCCTATCAAAACTGGGATCAAAAGCTTTTAAAGCATGCATTAATTACTGCCCAAATTACTGGATATGGTTTTATTAATTTTGGTATAAGAATCTCTCCCAATGAGCTTCTAAAATTGCCTTGAAAAAAATTACAAAAAGACCCTTATTTTTTGCAAATTACACTTTTGCCCCAAAAAATTACACTTTGAACCTTCTGTTCAAATTCTGCACAAAACACTTAGAAAACATTAGTACACCCCTATTTACTTGAGTTTTCATTACAAAAGTATAGGCTAAGGATATAAAATCGTGCATAGTTTTAGCTCAATCATTAACTATACTTCCTAATCGGTTAGCACCAAATCAGGAAACTGCTCCGTAAAATCAGAAATTACGTTGACTAACTTTGAATTTGAATTTATTTCCAATTCCAGTAGAAGAATTACGATCAATTTGGATTATTGGCTTTTCTGAAATATTTCCTTAACTGTCTAGTCATTGGGCGAGCTGTAACTACATTAGACGATCTCCAGCTTGATCTCGCTCTGAGTAACGAGTTATGCATGGTACGAACTGTATAATACTAGTAACGATATGAAATAATAGTTGTGCCGCGAGCTTACTGGTGCAAGCTGTAGAGTTCGCATGGGTTGGATGCTGATAACTTAGGCTTTGTCTGTTGGGCCACTTCATTGGGTTGACCTTTTGAGCTTCTATCATGCTTTTACCAGCCAATTTGTTGAATCCAAAAAATACTCATAATATCAGTCCCTCAGCTCTTAGTTCATTCTGCGAATTGGAAGCTCGAGTTCACTGGTAAAAGCTTACTTATCTCGAATTGTCATTTCGCGCTCTTTCAAATTCTATGTCATCGGTTCCAACACGTGGTGACCATTTAGACAATAATTGAACCGGTGCTGACATGTCTCGTGCCACACGCATTTAATGTGCACATCTTTCAACTGACGACTACATAATTATAAAGTTGTAACTCGCGCTGCACCATTGGATTTAAGGAGGTTATACTGCATCCAGATCGAACGGTTGGGATGCGAGCTAAGCCACCCCTATAAAGTGGTGTAGCCCTTCAGTTCTCTTCTCTCACCTATCATTTTCTTCTCCAGCCACCAAGTTTCTCTTGCTGCACTTTTTCACCGGTTCTTCACAAACTCTTCACTTTTAGTCGCCGTTTCTCTCATCTTCAACGAAGATTCACGGTAAGTTCCTTTTGTAACTTCAAGCTTTTGATTTTTGGTTTATTTTTGTTATATTGATGTTGTGTTGTGCTTGCATTGCATTTTCTGTATCTGAAATAAATTTGGATGTTTCGTATTCTTGATGTTGAGTTTTTGCAATCTTGTGTTTCTTGCTGATCACGACTCTTCATTTTCTGTTGGTTTGATTTTGTTACTTATTCATTCGTGATCTGTTTACTGTTTGTAGTTTATCATGCATGCAAACTATAGGATTAGGTACCTGTAGGTTTATAGTTTGTAGGTCATTCTCTCATAGGTCGAGTCCCTCATTATATTAGCGATCTGTAGAGTAGGGAATTTTCTAAGCAAAAAACTTGACATAGGCATGGTCTGCTTACCGCGACCTAACTGCACCATTTTTATGTATAGATGGTCGAGCATAGAGCACACAATGTAGGCTAGACAACTCAAAGCGGGGAAGCTGCAGAACGATTCGTAGCTCGGACTGATCTGGAAATGATTCGATTAGAGAAGAAACGGCGAGCTTATAACGCTCTCTCCCAAGTTGTACTATATCCATGTATGAGATGAGACAAATTTTATTTATAAGTTAATAAAAAGGATTTTTAGAGTGTTTGGAAGTGCAATTTAATTTTTATAAAGTTTCCGGAATGATTGTGAGAAAAATTTAATATTAAAAGTTGAGGGTAAAATGGTAAAAATAAGAGATTTTATAAAGAATGAAAAAATTGTAAATTAAGGAAAGGACAATGACATTGGGGAAAATGAAGAATTCTTTAGAATCTGGTAAAAGCGTAATTTTAAAGAAGTCCAAGAGTGGAATCAAACTTAACCCACTCCTATAAATATAGGTGTGTGG